>CABHPQ010001442.1:0-24704 GCA_902168405.1 Peromyscus aztecus | reverse complement strand
TGTGTGTGTGTGTGTGTGTGTGTGTGTGTGTGTGTGTGTGTGTGTGTTTTAGCTGCATTGGAATGTTCAGCTTTTGCTGTTGTGGGATCATTGGGTTGTAGTGATGCCATATTACTTTCTCAGTTGTTGAATGTATTCTTACACTGGCATTACTCATCTTTTCTTCCAACTGCTGTGGCTTGTGCCTGGGCCTGTTCTTCCACATGATGTGGTATGCACCTGTGCCTATGTAGTCTTTTGAGGTTGAGGAGGAGGACCTGCCATGAGGAGGATTTTCAGGTGCTTCGTGTTGGGGGGCAGAGTGGATCTTGGTGGAACAGTGTCCAGTGGGTAGCAGGGTGGGGATGATGCTTAGAGGCAGGAATCTCACCTGCCTGCAGGCTAGTGGAGACTGCAGCAGAGCAGTGGAATTCGACCAGAGGTCCCCATCTATCTTTTGCCTCTGGGCTTTTTCTTTTTCTACTCTGTATATCTTTATTTCCTTTTTGCTCTTTTGCTGGTTGTGTATTTGGGTGGCTCCTCCTTTCTTTCTCCTTCTCTCACTCTTCCGTCATCTCCTTTTCTCCTATTTTTTCCATCTGCTTGCAAGCCCTACCTATTATTTCTCCTGCCTAGTAATTGGCCTTATAGCTCTTTATTAAACCAATCAGATGCTTTAGACAGTCACAGTAACATAGCTTTACAGAGTTAAACAAACACAATAATAAATAATGCAATACATCTTTGAATCATTACACAAATATTCCTCAACATAAAAGAATGCAACACATTTTTAACTCATATTCTACAATGGCAAATATTAACCTAATGCCATTTTTAAAGGATAAATAGAGTTTTTCATATCTATAATATGTTATGAGGTAATTCTCTACGTTCTTGCAAACCCTTGATAACTTAGTGTTAAGGATTATCCTTAGATACATTATTGTATTTATTTTGTTTGCCTTGAAGGTCTCTTCATTTTTTTTGACATTCATAAAGTCAATTTGTTAAAATATGTTTCTTAAACATTTGGATAAATATTTAAGTGTATTATTTATTTCATTTATTTTTAAAATTTTGTTTTACATTATTTGTAAATGTATAGGTATGTTGTGTGTCTGTATAGGTGTGCACCACTTCAATGCCTAGTGCCCTAAAAGACCAGAAAAGGGCATTGGAACTCACAGAACGGTAGTTGCAGACAGATGTTAGCTGCCATATGGGTTCTGGGAATTGAACCCAGTTACTCTGGAAGAGCAGACAGTGCTGTGAAGAGCTAAGCCATCTTTATAGTCCCATTTTATATTTTCTTTTTTCTTATGTTTAATGCCTACTGAAATACTGTAAGGTAAATATAAGCTACCATTTAAGGGTTAGTTTGTGTTTAGTTTCAAGGCAGCGTATTTTCCTAGCCAAACAATATATAAATGGGATTTTTTCTGAAATTTTCACCTTTAGGAACATTTTGATAGACTTGAAAATTTAATATAATCTAAATACATAAATATGTTCTATTTTGATTTCTATGTCAGTAATTATTTAGTCCATCTACAATGGTGAGACTAAATATTTGATATTAAATATATAGACACATTTACTTTTAAATTTTCATCATTTTAATAACATCATCCGTATTATTTATTATATATTTGCATCTTCTTTTTTTTTTTTTTATTCTGCAAGACCTTGTCAAGAAAATGGTGCATACAACACAACCAGGTTCATCTACTCATTGTTTCCTTTTTAGAACATCACACAGTCTTTTGCTTTATCTAGACATGGTCTTCAGGCATCCTAGCACAGCACACATACTGTACTTATATTTCCTAGGTACTCTTACTGAATGTGGAAGGGCTAAATGCCCAAGTAGATACAGAACTTGAGCTTTTTTTTCTTTCTTTATCTTTCTCTCTTGCAATTAGTTTTTTTTTTCTAACAGATACAAGTCTAAATATTTAGAGTTATGTTTAGAGTTACTTTGATAATTTATCCTCTATATCACTCTTAATTAAATTTCATCCATTATTTTATATAATATATAAAATTGCATATGTTAAAGATATTCTTCATGATCTTTTCTGTTATAAGTGAAAGTTGTAAAATGGATAAAACAAAACCAATATACTTTTTCCATTAATATTTTGGCCCCTCAGCAGTACTATCCAATTCAGCCAAGACATTCTATTGTTAAAATGGTTTGTCCTCATCCCTCTCCTCACAAGAGAGCAGGTGTCTCCAGCAGTTGCAGGACTGAACTTCTCAAAGTTTCTCATGAGAGCAGTTTCATACGCAACATTGTCAATGCTTTAAATTTTATCAAAGTATATTGTATGTGGATAAACAACATAAAATCTGGTATAACTATACAACTAAGGGAGAGTCTTTTAATGGATAATTTCATACATAACATCATTACGGTACCCAGTCTCACACATGCATCTCTTCTACCATTGTGAAAACACGTTGATGAGGGTTGTCTTGGTTATTGCTCTGTGAGCCCTTTATGCCAGGGCTATTAAATCATTGTCATTTAAGAACATAATTAGCAATCTCATTAGCTAATGAAGGCAATGACCATTACAATTCTTTGCCAATTTATGGTTACTCCTTTATCACAATTTAACAACAATGTCATCTCAGGGCAATAACAATGTTGGCTTACAAATGACCCTTACAACAATGAAGGACCAGCACCTTATATCAAGGACCAACACTTATTTATTCATTGTATTACTCATTATATAATGAAGTATAGTTGCTGTAGCTGGTTACATTCCAATGAGACTCAATCAAGAGTGTTATTTTGTTGTTGCTACATTGGAAATAATACTACTTTGGAAATGACTGCAAATATGAATGTTTCCTTACTAGTCATAAGTTATAGAATGTTACATAGCCAATTACTATATGCCGAGAGAACAGTAATGAGAAAATAAAGATTTTTTTTATAGTTAATATGAATTAATCAGAAAAACAAAACACTTGTCCTGTGTTTCTAAAATTTATTTTCCTGTTTCTAAATATAAATATATATTGGAGTATATGGTAAATGGAGTTCTGATAATTGCTAATATTAAAAATGGATACTATAAAACTGAGTTTGTAGAGAATTATTGAAACATTTTTATACTATTTAATAACCAGTAGCTAAGTTAGAAATACACTGACTCCTAATATCAGTTTCAAACTGGATATATTAGATTCAAATTATATATAACAGATAATCATAATATTACTTGGTTAAACTAGCATTGACTGTTAATCTCATAGTTTAGAGGTATTCTTCAAATTTTTCCTTTGGGTAAAGTTAATTCTCTGCAATTGTACAGTTAAGTGGCTCATATAAAAAGATTGCTTTGTTAAAATTCTGAAACTACTAACTTTCAGGTATTAATAAAATTAGTATTCATGGTAATAAAAACATTTTGCTCAAGAAGAATCATATGTACCAAGTTCATTCTGTAAGATTATAATGGGTCTGACAAGTTCCTACTGTCAGTGAAGCCAGGGTGCTCTTGCTGTAAACAAGCCCAATGTGACGACAAACACATGCACATTTAATGTATGCTTATATGTCCTTTAGTACATGAGACAATGTAATGAACGTTATTTCATTCATTCATGTGTTTAGCCACATATTCTTTAATTATAACTTTGGGGGCACTTCTGCTTATAAAAGAAAAATTTGGTCTTTTAAAGAATTCCATGTTGCATTGTAGCAGATTCATGTGTATTATATGGACCACATCTCATAGTGATTTTTTTTTAATTCCTGTTCTATATTGTGAGTTCACCAGAGACCTAGGTTTTAGTGTTTACGGTATTTACATGACAAAATTGTCTAATGATGCATGTCTTAGAATATCCCAATCTTTTTTTTTTGGGGGGGGGGGCGGTTTCGAGACAAGGTTTCTCTGTGTAGCTTTGCGCTTTTCCTGGAACTCACATTGTAGACCAGACTAGCCTCGAATTCACAGAGATCTGCCTGCCTCTGCCTCCCAAGTGCTGGGATTAAAGGTGTGGGACACCACCGCCCGTTTTTTTTGTTGTTGTTGTTGTTGGTGGTGGTGGTGGTGGTGGTGGTTTTTTTTTGTTTGTTTGTTTTGTTTTGTTTTTCTTTTAGTAAGGCAGTGCTATGACAATTAGTTCTGCAAAGCTTCAGGAGAATGTATCTGCTTTGAAGGAGCCCTACCTAACAATTCAATCACAGATTGTCTATCCATGCTTAATTAAATATAGACCACCTTTAAGGGAGGACAAACTTTACAGGACTTATATAGTAGAAGGTGGGTACTTGACACCTTCTGCTTCATTATTTGAGTCTTTCTAAAGGTGAAATACATTCATTACCTTTTGGGTTTACAAAGAGTCTCACTTCATTAGTACATCAGCTCAGAGCCAATCTCATCAAAATCGCATTATCTTGGACTCTAAAATCTAAACGGGGTAAATAGTGCTTAGTCAATGCCTCCTTTCAAGTACTAAAATGCTAAGCACACGTCTGATGTAATTCACTAATTAGAGCTCCAGGAACTCAGTTTTCTATGGTAAATCTCAAATAGGAACAAGCTTATCAGACTGCAAAACACTCACTTTACTAAGACCAAGCAGTAAAGTGAGTAGTTACAAGCATCTTGGAAAGAAAAATGTGTCAGGCAAAATCATATCTCTTGAAAGGGATTTAGTGGCATTTTTAAAGGTTTTGGCTCAAAAAGGCTAAAATATTAAAGAGGGAATAGTTGATGAAAGAATCGGTATTGTATCTGAGTTTCCTAAGAAGAAAATATGATGTTAGAAGAAGCAATTCCTTCTAATGAAATCTAAAAATAAGTCTGTTTGTTTCCTTATTGGCATTCTTACTGAGAGTGAAGCAGAAATCTCATTGAATTGACCTAGTTCTTGTAAGTCCTATTAGAAGTAACAGGAAAATATTTTAATATTGTGTTATTATGCAGCCATTCACTTTCTCTGGACAACTCATGGAGCTTTTGGATTTATGAATATACAATAATATTGTAAATTGAAGAATTAATTGAAATTGAGTGCAATTTAGCATAGCTTGAATAACTTTGAGAGGATGACCTATTAAATAACTGGAAATACATTTTATGCAACTATGTATATAAGTAAATTCTGTTTTTACTAAGAAGTTTCATTATTATTATTCAAAGAACTCAGAAAAAATACAGATGATATTATATTTGGAACAATATTTTCATTGTTAATATTGGACATTTAGAATTTGTTGATATGATATGAGTACAAGGTAATGTGACTTGTGGTAAAAATGAGATGACACTGTAGCTACATATTACGTTAGTTTACTTGCCTAGCATATACCTGCACAGCACTGAACTCCTATTATCATAAACATGAACAACTATAAAATTAAAATTAAAAATACGATGAAAGTGAAATATGTTCTTAATAAGGGAAAATATTACAAATCCTTTCTCTAAGTCTGTTATAACTGGGTTATTTATTACCTTCAAATAAATATGTTAATAAAGGCAAGAGACTTGCTCCTTGGTGATATTTCAGGCTGAGCATTTTTCAGCAAAAGAAGAACACTTATAGATTAATTTTCCCTTGCCAAATTTTAGTCACTAAAGCAGCATGCTTTGTCCTGTTTAGTGAAGACGTACATTGGACTGCAGGGTTAAGGGTGCTGTCCCCTGTGTGCTAGCAATGCAGCATGGAGGAACAGGCACCTGCTATTTGCCTTATTTCCAATTAGCCTATGTTAACCTCAGCAGGAGATATGTGTGGTTCATAAATATTTTCCCCCGGGCACACAGGTTTTCATTCTGTAGAATCTTGAGATAATTCAATTCTTAACATTATTGCTTAGAAGTTTTAGCTTCTGCTCTCCCCAGATCATGTGTCAAAAGTTGTTGTGTGTGCACCATGCACTACAAAGAGTTAATTCTAAGAATTAATTGACAGAGAGACAAGCACTTTGTTTTATCATAGTTCCTGGAGTTAAACTTTAAAACCAGTCATGTTGTTTTTATATTTATTATTGAAGGATGGTATTATAAGTGTGTATGGTTCACATAGGGACCACAACACTTAAGAGAATATTCTTGTAATCTGAGGTGTTTTGCTTTTCGTTGTTTATTATGGTGATATATCGACAGATGACCAATAGACACAGAGAGACAATCAATCATGAAAGGTTTCTTTCTGTATATGGTACTTAAAGAACATCATAGGACATTTTCTGGTGTTCTGAACTCAGTGACGACTGTGTTTCATTTCCTGGATTTTAAAGGACTCAGCCCTTGGCTCTGAAACTTTAATTAGCACTTAAGACTCAACAGTGGTTTAACATTTTCCTTAAGATCCATTGGTCTCACCTAATACAATGTTACATATTTTGACATTTCTAATAGGTGAAATTCCATGCTTCATGAACCCTCGAATCTTCATTTTCTTTTTAGAAATTACAATAGCCCTCTATGTAGTAGGTTTTTATGTTGACGAGAGGGTCTAGTTATTTTCCTTTCACCGTTCATCTTGCCAAACTTAAATATAATGATTCCGGATATCTTTTTTCTTTCTTTCTTTCTTTCTTTCTTTCTTTCTTTCTTTCTTTCTTTTTTGTTCTACATTGTTGCCTCTACAGTAAAAATAGTATTTTATGCATAATAGACACTAGAAGATTTGGTGAATAAGGCTATTTTTGTTGGTTTATCATAAAAGTATTTGAGGTATTTGTTTGAATACAACAGAGGAAATGGTCATAATTTCAGAAAATTAGAGATCACAAACTAAATTGCATGGACAACTAGGAACAGATAAAGCTGATTTTTTTCTAAGAAAGTCAAAGGAATACATGTAATTCTTAGGCCCTTAGCATCTATAAAATATTTGTTATCCTCTAAGGTAACACCTTGCATGCTTCAGTATTGGCTTTTCAGAACTAGCAATGCAGTTCATCCGAAATTATGTTGTATGCATTATACAATATTGAATAGGTTTTATTCATTTTTAAGACACTATTCTCAGGCATATATATATATATATATATATATATATATATATATATATATATATATATATACAATTCTACAAAGCAGATCTGAGTCTGCTGCATGACTGTTCATGCCTCATTGTAAGCCATAGTTCTTGGCGGAGGCTGGTTTGGCTGTGGTTAAGATGTGGGGGTTTTCTGAAGTTTCAGTTTACATGTGGGGAAAGCTGATCCCCATCTAGCTGGTAGCACCAAGATGACCTGGAGTGATAAGAGCCCTGAGCTCGAAAATTGGTGACTGTCATTACGTTAGTCATGTGCTTTTTCTAGCCCAATTTCCTCAGATGTGTGATCAGATATTCAGCTAAGATCCTCCCTGGCTTAAATATATATATATATATATATATATATATATTTTATATTTTTATATAAATATTTATATAAATAAATATATACATATTTATATATGTTTTATAAATATTTTATATTTATAAAAATATAAAATGTTTTCAGTTATATTACACAGTTTCTTTGACTTTTCCTCTTTTGTTAAAAATATATTATTTTCTCATACAATATATCCTCATTACAGTTTCCCTTCCCTCTACTCCTCCCAGTTCCTTCCCACAATCCCTCCCTTTGGATATACTTCCTTTATGTTGCTCATTTGAAAAGAACAGGCTTCTAAGACAAAAAAAAATTGCAAAATAATAATAAGAGAAAACAAAAAACATCACATTGAAGTTGGCTATGCAACAGAAGGAAAAGAGCCCAAGAGGGGGCATAAAAATCAGAGACTGACTCGTTCACTCACTGAGGAATACCATAAAAACACTAAACTTGAAGCTTTGATATATATATGCAGAAGACCTGGTGCAGGGCTCTGCAAGCCCTGCGTATGGCTTCAGTCTCTGTGAGTTCATGAGTTCAGTTGATTTAGATGCCCTTTCCTCATGGCGTTCTCCAACCTTTCTGACTCTTAGATTCTTTCTGCCTTCCCTTCTATAAGCTATCCTGATCTCTGAGAGGCAGGATTTGACATCTAAAGTTCCATTTAGAACTGAGCGTTCCAAGGTCTCTCTTTCTCTCTGCATAGTATTAAACTGTGGGTCTCTGTGTTTGTTACTATCTGCTGCTGTAGGAAGCTGTAACACAAACCTCAAATGGTCTTATTAATAAAAAACAAAACCTGGAGCCTGATATTGGGGTGAAATCTGAAAGATCAGAGAAACAGAACAAGCCACAGCCAACTTCACCTCGCCAGCTTCTCAGCTGATCTTGTTTCTTCAGACTGAAAATCTCTGAGTTCGTACCCAAAGGGCTCAGATAAACTGTTAAAAAGCCTCTAGTTTCTAGTCCTCATATCTTATATACCTTTCTGCTTCCTGCCATCCCTTCCTGGGATTAAAGGCGTGTGTCTTTCCCAAGCAAGACATGAGATCTCAACTGCTGGGATTAAAGGTGTGTGCCACCATGCCTGGCTCTGTTTCCAGTGTGGCCTTGAACTCACAGAGATCCAGATGGATCTCTACCTCCAAATGATAGGATTAAGGGTGTGTGCCACCACTGTCTGGTCTCTATGTCTAATCTAGTGGCTGTTCTGTTCTCTGACCCCAGATAAGTTTTATTAGGGTACACAATATATTGGGGAACACAATATATCATAACCGGAAGCTTCTCTGAATAAGGCACTGATATATGAGTATAGCAGAATATCATTGGGAATCACTTTTATCACTACTTTTTTTTAAGGCCAGTAGTATTTGCTTTTCCACTAGGTCTTTGAAATTTTTCGTCTCTGGTTCTTGGTCAAAGTGTTGGATATGGGTTGGATATGGGAATGCTCAAGTCAAATCAGTTATCTCTTTGTCAATTACAGAGGCTTGTTTCACCATTGCCCTAGTATATTTTGCAGGCAGGACAGCATTGCATATCAAAGGTTTGATGGCTGGGTTAGTGTAAGGTTTTTCTTCATTTAGCTTATAGAGTACCTTCTTGGTTGAAAAACACTATAACATGGGAGTAAAGGGTCTATATATGTACCAGCTTAACTAATACATGTTCAATGAGTTATGTGGGTGTTGTCTTCAGCAATGGGGACTTTATGTCAGATTTGGAGAGCAATCTATTGCATTATCAACAGACTGAGTTGTCCCAGGATTTACATGAGACCACTTTGGACAAGAACTAAATTGAATGTAACCCAGTTCTGGTACTGGAAGCTTATTTTGGAGATAAGAGATGATGAGTTGGAACTACATTTTTCTCATTATTTAGCGACTTCATTATGATTAACTTCATATGTTTTAGAAAGTTTCCACTGCTCTAGGTTTCTATATCACCTCAAATGCTCCTCAAATCTAGATATTTCCCCTCCTTCCCTGACTTCCTGACCTTATTTTCCTGTTCTAGTACCCCTGCCTCCCAGTCCACCCATAAGGTCTATTCTATTTCCCCCTCCTAGAGAAATCCATATGTCCTTTACTCCCTTCCTCTATACCTAAACTCTCTGGGCCTATAGACTGCATCTTGGTTATCATTTATTTTTTACACAGAAGCAAATACATACCATAATTATATGTCTAGGTCTTAGTTACCTTACCCAGGATGATTTTTTTTCTAGTTCCATACATTTGCCTGCAAATTTTATGATGTCATTTTTTAACAGCTGAGTAATTCTCCATTTTACTAATGTACCACATTTCCTTTATCTGGTCTTCTGTTGAAGGACATCAAGGCTATTTCCAGTTTCTCACTATTACTGAAAGAGTAGCAATGATCATGGTTGAGCAAGTGTCCTCGTGATAGGGTTAAGCATCCTTTGCGTATATAGTCAAGAGTGGTATTGCTGGATCTTGAGCTGGAATGATTCTCATCTTTATGAGGAAATGCCACATTGATTTTCATAGTGGCTGTACATGTTCACACTCCCACAATCAATGGATGAGTGTTCCCTGATTCTAAATCCTCACCAGTCTGAGCTGTTTCTTGTGTTATTGATCTTAGCCACACTGACAGGTTTAAGATGGAATCTCAAAGTAGTTTTGATTTGCATTTCCCTTGTGGATAGGGATGTTGAGAATTTCTTTTTTTAAAATATTTTTTATTAAGAGATTTTTCTATTCATTTTACATACCAACCACAGATTCCCCTGTCCTCCCTCCTCCCACCTCCCCAGCCTTACCCCACCAACCTACCCCCATTCCCACCTCTTCCAAGGTAAGGTCTCCCATGGGGAGTCAGCAGAGCTTGGTACATTCAGTTGAGGCAGGTCCAAGACCCTCTTTCCTGCATCATGGCTATGCAATGTCTCACCATAGGCACTAGGTTCCAAAAAGCCAGTTCATGCACTGGGGACAGGTCCCGATCCCACTGCCTGGGGGCTCCCTATACAGTTCAAGCTAAACAACTGTCTCCCTTATCCAGAGGACCTAGTCCAGTACCATGGGGGCTTCTCGGTTATTGGCCCACAGTTCATGCATTTCCACTAGTTTGGCTAGTTGTCTCTGTACTTTTTCCAGTCATGGTCTCTATATCCCTTTCTCATAGAATCTGTCCTCTCTCTCATTGATTGGACTCCTGGAGCTCTGCCTGGGATATGGCCATGGATCTCTGCATCTGCTTCTATCAGTCACTGGATGGGGGTTCTATGATGACAGTTAGGGTATTCAGCCACTCGATCACCAGAGTAGGTCAGCTCAGACACCCTCATGACTATTGGACTATTGCCAGTATTTTTTGGTGGAGTCATCCTTGTGGATTCCTGAGAACCTCCCTAGAAAACACACACACACACACACACACACACACACACACACACACACACACACACACACACGAGATCATGAGGTTTGCAGACAAATGGATGGAACTAGAAAATATCATCCTGAGTGAGGTAACCCAGACTCAGAAGGGCAAACATGGTATGTACCCACTCATAAGTGGATGCTAGATATAAAGCAAAGGATAACCAGACTTCAACCCCCAGCTCCAGGAAGGCTAGTTAGGAAGAAGGACCCTAGGAAGGACACGTGTATCTCCCAGTGATAGAGAAATGGATGAGATCTACATGAGCAAACTGGGAATGAGCAGGGTAATGGAGGGCAAGAGATGGGGAATGAGAGCTTAGGGGAGTGGGAGGTTTGAGTTGAGCATTTCTATAAGTGTTTCTCAGCCATTTAGTTTTTTCTATTGTACTGGTTCCATATGTTTGGGTCTGTTGTGTATTCATTTTCATTCAAGTACAGAAAGTATTTAATTTATTAGTATTTGTCTTAACATATTTTTCACTCAGAAAAACGAAGAGTTGATTGGATTCCACAAGTTGTTAGCTTTCTGCAGTTGTTGATATTCAGCTTTAATCTGTGGTGGTCTGATAGGATGAAGGATGTTATTTCAATTTTCTTGTATCTGTTGAGACTTGCTTTGTATCCTTTCATGTGGTCAGTTTTGGAGAATGTTCTAATAGGTGTAGAGAAGAAGATAAATTCTTTTGCATTTAGGTAAAATGCTTGTAAATATCTATAGGTTCATTTAGTTTATAATGACAGTTAGATTGTAGCTGAAGTTTTCTCAATTCCTGCCCAGCCCCACGGACTCCGCAACTGCTTATAAAATAATCACTCAGAAGCTTATATTAATTAAACTGCTTGGTCATTAGCTCAGGCCAACCACTGACTAGCTCTTACACTTAAACGTAGTCCATTTTGGTTAATGTATATGTCGCCACATGTTCCGTGACTTTACCTGTTGCCTTTACATGTTGTTTCCTGGACGGCAGACTGGCATCTCCTCTCAGCCTTCCTGTTCCCACAATTGTAGAATGAATCTTAAAAGTTCTTATTAATAAAATCAAACCTGAGCCAGGTGTTGGGGTAAATGCTGGAAGGTCAGAGAAATAGAACAAGCCACAGCTATCTGACCTTGCCGGATCCTCAGCTGGTCTTGCTTCCTCAGACTGGAAGCCTCTGAGTCCTAATCCAGAATGGGTCTCAGCTGAACTGCTGCTGCTAGAGGCCTGAATGCTTAACCAGCCCAAATGCTTCTCCAGGCCAAATGCTTCTCCAGGGCAAATGCCTCTCCAGGGCAAATGCCTCTCCTGGGCAAATGCCTCTAGTTTCTGGTCCTCACGCCTTATATACCTTTCTGCTTTCTACTGCCACTCCCTGGGATTGAAGGCTTGCTTTCTGAGATTAAAGGCGCGGGTCACCATGCTTGGGTGTATCCTTGAACACATGAATTTCTGCCTCCGGAATGCCAGGATTAAAGGCGTATGCTACCACTGCCTAACCTCTATGTTTAATATTGTGGCTGTCCTGTTCTCTGACCCCAGATAAGTTTATTAAGGTACACAATATTTTGGGGAACACAATACCACCACACACAATTCTCTTCTCTGCTTGTCACACCTATACTTCCTGCCTGGCTACTGGCCAATTAGCATTTTATTTATACATAGCAATATCCACAACATTAGATTTAGCATTTATCTGTATAGTTTTTGTCTGAATAGACTGAATATTGGTGAGAGTAGGCTATTGCAGTCTTAGGCTATCATGTTTGAGGATCAATATGTGATTTAAGCTGTAATAATGTTTCTTTCATGAACTTGGGTAACTTTGTGTTTGGTGCATAGATACTAAGAAATCTGTCTTCTTGGTTGACTTTTCCCTTTGATGAGTATATAGTGTTCTTCCCTGTATCTTTTGATTAGTTTGGTTTGAAGTCTATTTCCTCAGATATGAAAATACTTACACCGGCTTGCTTCGTAGGTCCATTTCTTTGGAATGTATTTTTCCAACCTTTTACTCTGAGGTTTTGTTTATCCTTGGTGGTGAGGTTTGTTTCTTAGAAACATTAGAAAAATAGATCCTGTTTTCCAACTCATTCTGATTGTCTACATCTTGGAGAATTGAGACCTTAAATATAGAGAGATATCACTAACCAGTGATTGTTGATTCCTATTGCTTTGTTTTCTTGTTGTTGGTGATGGAGTGGTGGTTGTGGTCTCTCTCTCTCTCTCTCTCTCTCTCTCTCTCTCTCTCTCTCTGTGTGTGTGTGTGCATGTGTGTGTGTGTGTGTGTGTGTGTGTGTGTGTATGTTTCCTTCTTTTGATTTTGTTGTTCTGAGACTTTGTATTCCCTCTGTTTCCAAGTTTATAGCTTACCTCTTTAGATTGGCATTTTATTTCCAGCATCTTTTGTAGAGCTAGGTTTGTGAACATATATTGATTATTTTGGATTTATCATGGGATGCTTAATTTTCTCCATGTATGGTGATTGAAGTTTTGCTGGTTATAATAGTCTGGGCTGGTATCTGTGAGCTCTTATAATCTGCATGTCATCTGGCCCTTCTGGCTTTTAAAGTCTCCATTGCTAAGTCAGTTGTAATTCTAACAGATTTGCCTTTTTATATGTTAGTTGGTCTTTTATTTTTCTTTGCAGCTTTTAATATTCTATTCGTTGTCATTGTTCTATAAATTTAATGTTTTGATTGTTCTGTCCTAAGAGGACTTTATTTGGTGTTCTTTTTTCTTCTTGTATCTTAATAGGCATCTCCCTCTTTAGGTTAGGAAATTTTTCTTCTATGATATTGTTGAAAATATTTTTCTGGTCTTTGTTCTGGGCTCCCCCCCCCTTTCTTTTCTATCATCATCATTATTAGATTTGGTATCTTCATAGTGTCCTAGATTTCCTGCATGTGTTATTTCAGGAAGTTTTTTTTTTTTTTTTTAGATTTAATGCTTTCTTTGACCAATATATTCATTTTTTTTCTATTATATCTTCAATGTCCGAGATTCTTCCATCTCTGGCTTTCTATTGGTGAAGTTTGCCTCTGTAGTTCCTGTTTGAACTTCTAAGTTTTTCATTTGTAGAATTCCCTCAGTTGGGTTTTCTTATTCCGTTCTATTTCCATTTTAAAATCTTGAACAGTTTTATTGATTTCCTTTCACTGTTTGTGCTTTCATGGATTCTTTAAGGGATTTATTCATTTCTTCTTTAAAGAATGCTCCATCATATCCATACAGAATATTTTAATGTATTGTTTTGTTCTTCAGCTACATTGGAATATTCAGGGCCTCTCGTTGTAGGATTGCTACACTCTAGTGAAGAGCTTTTGTCCTAGCCATTACTGATTACATTTTTTATGATGTTATCTAGTTCTAAAGGGTTGGGAAGACCACCGTTCTGGGTGTTATCAGGTTTTGTCTTTGTTGGTTGGGCGTCTTGTTCCTTGGCTTCAGGTTCCTCTCTGTTTTTTAGCAAAGATTGGTGGCTGTGTGCTGCCTCGTGGGAACTTTTCTCTGTATCTGATAATTGCAGCTTTCAGGCACACTGCACTTCTGAGTACTTGGACCTTACACTTAGGAATGGAGATAGGGTAGGTTGTTGAGGGGGTTCACAGGAAGGAAAAAAGCAGAGTGTCACACCAGGATCTGCTTATTTAGTCTCTAAGAAATGGTGATAGAGAGTGAAGAGAGATCACCACAGAAGTTCTGCTATAGAGCCAGGGATGGGACTATGTGATGGGTCTGGAGGAATGGAAAATGAGGTGAAGATCTGGATTAAACTGAATAAGTAAGTTTATAGGGGTTGCCTTCTGGAGTTTGGGAGTGGGGTAAAGCAAGGAGTGGAGGGAGGGAAGCTAGTAGGGGAAGGTCTGTGGGATCCACAAGCAATGTGGGTTCAAGGAAAGGAAAGCTGTAGCAGGTCGTACAATGCTAGGGATGAGATTTTAGGAAGGAGTGATGAAGGTCTTCAGTTAGTGTACCTGCTTCCCGGGCCTGCTCAACTGGGTGGTCCCATGGAATGCCTTTTGGTGTTGGAGACTGGGATAATGGAATGAGTTGGGGAATGAAAATTGGAAGACTAGATTTTTGTGACCCATTGAAGATGGAGTCAGAGGGGAACGTGGGACAATAGTGGCTATTCTGCTACAGAGTTCTTTATGAAACAGGGGGATTGGATTTGGAGGAGAGGGAGAGGTGAGAATCTGTGGTCAGTCTTCCTGCCTCCCTGGAAGTAGTGGTTGGTCCTTTACTGGAATTTTATTCCAGCTTTTAGTATTCTATAGGCTTAATACTGAAAAAAAAATGTTGAAATTATAAAGTGACTTATGTTCCTTCCAGTATTTACTATAAACACTATTTTAACATCAGCAACAAAAATTATATATTTTTCTGGGTGTAGTGATGCATGCCTTTAATCCCAGCACTTAAGAGGTAGAGGCAGGTAGATCTCTGTGAGTTTGGGGCTAGGATGTTGTACAGAGTCAGTTACACAGAGAAACCCTGTCTTAAAAAAAAATCAAATCACACACACACACACACACACACATGTAAAATGTCTTTTGTTAAAAAAAATGCTAGATAATTTCCCTATTATACCACCCTACAATTTCCAGTCTTAATCTAGTGAAGTAATAATGAGTTGGAGAATGAAAATAGGTAAACACTCTTGAACAGGTAACTACTGAGGTAGCTGAGATTTTATTTACCTTTTCCATAGTACACAATCTAAAGAAAAGTCTAGATGTTTAAACCTTTCCATTCCATACATGGTGACCTTCTGTTATTAATCCTATTTTTCTTTTCCATTGTGTCTTTCTAAAATTTTACCTCTTGACTATGTACTAACTGATGCTATACTGGAGCTGTAGAATGCCTTACATACACAAAACTCTTGGATCAGTCTCCAACACTAAAATCATTCAACTAAACAACTGTATAATTTAAATTACTTTTAAATCTTTATTATCTAAAACCAATCATCTATAGTTTATAACATAAATAAATTTTATTTTCGTAGTAAATATGCAAGTATTCATAAAAATTTATCTTATTTTTTTCTTTCTCAAGGGTTTCATGTTTTCTTTCTGTCTTTCTCCCTTTTTTTTTTTAGTATAGGACTCAACCACTAAAATACCTAAGAAGAAAACCTATCATCAAATAGTCATAGGCTGAATTGTAAGTAAATTTTCTTCTATTTCCTATATGATAATGTTACACAATGTCAAGTTGTTGGCATGTGGTTTGTCTTAAATATCTTCTATGATAATGAAGAGATATTTAAAAATGTGACAGGGCCAAGTTCATCTGCATTTTAAATTCACTTTTAAAAACCTATTCAACAGTTACTAGCATTAATAGATTGTTTTATATTTCTCTCAATATATGTCTCCCTCTTTCTTACTTGTCTTTCAAATAGGGTCTTATGTAGTTATAGCTCACTCTATACTCTGGTTTCTCTTCAGATAGTGTAAATCTTTTGCCTATTATAATTTATATGCAAAAAAGTTGTTGAGAATTTAACTCTCTCTTCAATACATAACTTAAAATATATATACGAGATCAAATGTACAGATTGTATATATTAATAACATATCATTATCAATTGTTTTCGTTTGTATAAATGGAAAAGATAAAATATTCAACCAGATATAACAGTATGTACAAATAATCTCTCACTTGGGAAGGGAGGTTGCGGCAAGCAAATTTTGTCAAACTTATGGCCATACTGAGGTACATAATGAGTTCAACCCAGACGTACAGTGTGAGGCCCAGTTTGAAAAGAGCAGAGGTAAAATAAGTAAAATTCAAAGTAAATATTCTCATTTCTAACATTAATACAATTGTAGTACCTTATTTGATTTGGTATGTCTATTAATTTTGAAAGTCTGCAATAAACATGAACTTGCTTTGTGGGAGATAAAACGTTAATCCAAACTAAAATCCACATTGATTCCATGCAAAGATGCAGAAAATGATTCTGGTTTGATATTCTCTCATACATTTTCTCCTACCACACTACCACCAGCATTACTTTTTTTTTTTTTTTTTTTGTTTTTCAAGACAGGGTTTCTCTGTGTAGCTTTGCGCCTTTCCTGGAACTCACTTGGTAGCCTAGGCTGGCCTTGAACTCACAGAGATCCGCCTGGCTCTGCCTCCGGGGTGCTGGGATTAAAGGCGTGTGCCACCACCGCCTGGCCAGCATTCCTTTATAACTACTCATGATGATCTAACATCAGCCTACCTGAAAGCTTCAAGCAAAGTGCTTTTCTTTCATTTTAAGCTACCAAATATTTTAGAGTTCACTGTGTTGCAAAAAATGTTTTAAATGTCTATTAAGGTATCAATGATCATCAGATTAAAATTAACATAATGTATGTATTGTGAGTTTTGATTTATGAAATTTAATTAGCATAACAAAAAGCCAATCACATTATTACTAATACAGTTATCTTACTCAACATGGTGAGTATACTGTAGATCCAGGTGATTTGAGTTGGTTGAAGTGAAAACTGAAAGCTATTTTTATGTCTCTGGATGCAAACTAAACATATAGGTTTGGAAGTTAAATCATTGTATCATGTGTTTGCGATAAATTACTCAATATGTATAAATTTTCAATCTATTCATCTGGACTAGAGTTAACCTAGACTGATGTATTTATGCTACTATTTATGTTGAAACTATATCCCTGGTTTAATACCAATGCTCTTGTAGTTGACTCAGAAGTCTTATCTGAATAATAAGAATGTGTCACAATTTTAATGTGTACTCCAGATTTTTATTAGAGAAAACAGAGTATTGACTAGTTTAGGAAGATGACAATACTTTAAATCATTAAAATCAATTCACAGCTGTTAGATTCCTCCACTGAAAATCGAAGAAGAAAATAAAGCTAAAAGAGAAATTGTATTCTAGTTGTATGTGGTTGGCCACTGGGGCAAGGACCTATATCATATTGATTTCATAATAAATTCTGATTAATCTTTGGGTCTTCTCAGGTGTTTTTAAACTTTTATAATAAAATATAGTATTTTAATACTTAACTATCAAGTGATTTTTTAATAAGTAGGTTGGACTTGAGAATAATATGTTCAAGAGGAACATTTTCATTATGTTAGTTAATAATATTTGCAAATTATTGAAACATTATACTCACTAACAAAATATCTGTGGCTTAGGTAGTAGTTTCCTAGGTAAAGAATAGGCTTACATCAGAAAAAAAATTCATTTTCAAATATCTTTTGCAAAGTGTTTTTCCATTCAGCAATGTTTCTTCTTTAATGATATCTTCATATAGAATACAAAATATATTTGTAAATTTCTAATTTATAACACTAAAAACTGAAGTAACAATTACATAATGGTCAATAGTTCATTAATTTTAAACTTTATTTCATTTAAGTGAAAATTAAATATATGTATATATTAAGACAGTTTGCCTAAGCTCAGAAGAAAAGAACAAACTTAATGTTTGCACTCATATATGAACCAGAATCCATAAGTATATCTATATCCTCCAAAATTATCAGTTGTAAGGGTAGGTAGAGTTAATTTTAGAAAGATCAAGAAAGGGTAATTTTAGGTCTTGAAGTATACATGTGTCATGAAAGACATTATAAAGTGAATTGTTTTCATAGTTTCAACTTTGTCACAGTTATCATTAATAATAATAATAATAATAACATAAAATTATTATTATCATTATTATTATTATTGTGATTAAGTGAGTACCTTGCCTTGGAGGAGGTGGGAATGGGGGGTAGTTTGGGGAGGAGGCTGGGGGCCAGGAGGAGGGAGGAGAGAGGGATCTGTAATTGGGATGTAAAATAAATAGAAAATTTCTTAATAATAAACATTTCTTAATATTAAAAAAAGTGTAACTGATCCTGAAATAATAAAGCCCTAAGGAAGCCCCCTGGTTATGAAATGGTTATTCAAGCTGTATAGTTTGCAACTAAGAGTGCATTTAATCTAGTAGGTACTTTAATCTAGATTTTTGTTGTTTTATTTTGTGATTTTGTTACAATAAAATAATTTTTAATTTAAAAACATCCATATTTTCACAAAAGATATACAACTTATATTTTATATAAATTAATCTTAATAAATGACTCATAAATGTTTATTTACTTTCAATTTATCAATTAAATTACCGCCAATTAAATCACCTCCAAAATTACCAGTAAATTTAACATGCTAATCCGATGGCTTTGTGCTTGTCAAATGAAATAGACTAAATCTATAGTCATTAGCATACTCTGTGTGTCCGGTGATTGTTGTTTGTCGACGCATTTACTACTCAAAATCACCACATGCTATGTGTAAGTTATTACTTTATAAGACCTGTGGCTACAGATGAAATCAATGACTTCATATGATTTTAGAGCGTTTATTTGAAACACGATTGAAAATAGCAAATAATAATTCTATGTTATGCTCAGCGTTTACCATGCGTCTTTTCTTGAGAAACCTCACCACAGTTGGCATGAAAAGAATCCTGGCCCCACCTGCTCAAGATATTGACTGGCTCCTCTGGGCTTCCTTTGACCGTACAGAACCCTGGGTCGTATAGTCACTTGCTGAGATGTGCATGCCCTGTTTCATGTAGAAGTTTTATAACTCATGAAGGTAATAGCAGGGACTTCCTTCTTACAAATAAGTGTCCTTCTCCATTTCCATGTTGATGTTGCCACTTGTCTGGCTGCAAGATCCTGGGGTGTAGAAAGTTGTACTTGAACCCCTGAGAATATTTTTCTCTCTCCATGAAGTAGATTTATAGGCATGTCTTATCCTCTGAGGGACAGAGTCAAACAGACTGTTTATGAGAAAGAATATGATTACAGACTTTCAGGCTTCTTGTACGTTCTTGATGACGGGCATTACTCATACTACAGAGTCAAACATTCATTCCTCTCTCTTACTCAATAGTGACAGCTGCTTGAAACATGTCTTGTTGAAGAAACAACCCTCATCCAGCATGTAGTAAATCGTAACTCTCCATTTTCAACCAAAAATTTCAGCTTTTCTAAATAAATAAATAAATAAATAAATAAACCATCAAATAAAACCTTACAAAATTTTACATTAAAAAGAAATCTTAGTACCCATTCACTACAAGTTTTATGTGTGTGTGTGTGTGGACTGTGGTGCAAATGTGGATATCAGAGGATGATTTACAGAAGTCTGTTTTCACTTTCCATCATGCTGATTCTATGGTTTGAAGTAAGGTTAGCAGTCTAGAGTCAAACACATTAATCCGCTGAGCTATCTCCCCTTAAGCATATGGTTTCAAACGTACTTATTTATTGTTTATATGTGTATTTTCAAATGCTAAAAAATGAACCCAGGGCCTTGTAAATGTAAGGCAAACACTCTCACTGGTCGATCTGAAGCCCCCACCAGGGGATTTTTGTGTCAATTTTAGAAAATAATACTGTACCATCATGCATGTGTCATGTTATGTTACAAATGTCAACTGATAGTTCACTAAAGTGACTATAGGCAAGAGTGTAGGAAACACTTGTTTGAACTCATTACATTACTGCATTTGGCTCTATCTTAAAAATCTATGCTTGTGCATGCTCCTTAGAATGACTCATATGGTGTTGTTCCACTTTCCAAAATTTAGAATGTCTTTCTCAGGGTTTTGCTGTACAGGGATGGGAACTATCATGGCTTCAAAATGCTACTATGTTATATGTTACTTACAGTAATGTAAGCAGTTAGCTATTGGTTTATTTATATTTATATGTTCTGAAAATGTGTGTTATCACATGTAAATTTCAAAGCTACTTAAGAAGTAATTTCCAAGCATTAACTGAAACGCTGATGACTCATGGAATGCACAATAATTTTGTTAAAGCATAGGTTTTCATTGTGCTTCATATACTGATGTTTTCCTTGTCGGTTTTGGTTTTGGTAAGGGGATTTGTGGGTTCTTCTGCATTGCTCACCCTGTTAGAGAACTCTCTATACAGTCCAGGCAGCCTTCAAACTCACAGTCTTCTCTCACCTCCTCAGGACCATTATACTTAGCTAGTATGTGCTATATTTTAAGATTTATTTTAATTTATAATTATGTGTATATGTGTGCCTCTATGTATACATGTGTGCATATGAATGTCAGGGCAATGGAGGTCAGAGGCATCACATGTCTTGGAGATGGACTTACAGGTGGTTGTGAGCTACCCCATATAGGTGTTAAGAATCAAATTTGGTATGCTAGTCATAGTAGTACATGCCTTTAATTCCAGCACTTGGGAGGCTGAGGCAGACACATCTCTATGAGATTTAGGCCAGCCAGGATTACAAAGAGAGTTCCAGGACAGCCAGGGTAGTTACACAGAGAAATCCTGTCTCAAATTCTCAAAAACCAAAACAAAGACATGAAAAAAAATATCAATTTTGGATCCTCTTAACAACTGAGCCATCTCTTCATTCCACAACTGTACAGTTTTGTTAATGTCTGGTATGGATTGTTTCAATAGGTTATAGCCACCAGTCTCAGTGATATTAATCATTCTCATTAACATTCCTGAGTAACAGTGGTGTTTGGCACTTTTATAGCCTCACGTCTATGAGGGAGAAATGTACATAAAGGCTTTCAGTTACCTAAGCTGACTTCAACTACCCCAGCTTTTTCACAGAAGAAATGACAGAGCAAATACACCTAGACCAAATAGGCATCCACACTCAGGCTCTTGAGTTATAATTTTTCTACTTTTTAAAAATGTTTATTTTTCATTCTTAAAATTTTCACACAGGTAGACAGAGAAATATGGTCACTCCTGCCACCCAATTATCCACTCTAACTTGTCCCTTACCCTCCAATATCCCCACTGCCAACTTCAAGTCATCTATTTACATTTTTTATCACAAACTAAGTTCATTTCATGTTGCCTATACACACGTGGATGTGTGTTCTATCTCAGCTTTCCTGGTGGCATCCACCCTATTATACTCATTGCTGTTGTGTTTTCTGTTCTGTCCCTGAAAAAAATAAATTATATTCAGTAACATTTGCTCTTGGATTCAAATCCAGGTACATGCATGTTTTAGGACCTCTTTGATATAGTTTCACAAGTTTAAAAGTAGAGATTATTATAACCTATTTCCATGTACTTTAATGTCATACCAAAAAAGTATATTGTCATTGCCCAGTGTGATTTAAAACAGGGTCTGAATATTTTTATAGCAAAGATGTGGATTTTATTTATTAAGCCTACTCTATAAGGACAAGGAAAGCCATTGTACAGACATGAAGACACCTACTAATAAAATGCCATTTAGTTCTGATTTAATACAATCCTTGGGCACCAGTAAATAACATCAGATTCAAAGTCAATTCACAAAGACCTTAAATTCTGAAGTTTTCTTTCCCCAAATGTTGGTTTATGCAGAATCAGGTTTTTTTAAATTTATTGCATAAGGACTGAATACATTTAAAGAAAAAAGCTCTCTCTCTCTCTCTCTCTCTCTCTCTCTCTCTCTCTCTCTCTCTCATTTGCTCTCCTATTATTCAAGAGATTATTTCCTGAGATTCTCTGTTCCTTCTCTTACTGTGCTTACCTATGATGTTTGAATAGCCTCCTCACTAGAAAAAGAAATCACAGTTGAAAATACATTTTGATAATAAACTATGAGCAGGTCAAAAAGGTGTCTCTTCCTAGAATAAAGACTGTTAAAACAATGAAGCATTTAGAAAACATGGAATTGTTGAATGTGTTTATCATAAACAAACTATATATTTTGATATTTTATCGAAACTATAAAATTACAACAATTCCTTTGGCTTAAATCATTTCTTGAAATTCGTAAGGCTCTCAGAATTTGGGGTTCTCTGATAATGGTGGAGTGTGCTCCCTTTTTTAATGTGTTGGGGCTGTTCTTCTAGTGTTGCTATGAGGATTCGGTCCAATGTGGGCAAGTGAGAACACAGAGAGGGAGTGCAGTGTGACAGGCTTGGCAGTCTCCAAGTAGAACTCATTAGCATCTGAAACAAAATGTGAGGTTTCTGCTTGTGAATCATCAGTTTGTTTTCAGTGTTGATGATGAAGCTTCCTTCATTAGATTATGTAAAGTGAAATTTCTCATGTAGGAATTAATGTCAGTAGGTGGTTATGAGGTGGTTTACAGGCGGCAATTTATAGTAAGAGATGTTGGTTTTCTCAACCGCACTGCTGAAACTGCAGTATTTTAAATGAAAATATGCATATACTGCATGATGCTCAATTTTTCAGTAAGTTGTATTAAATTTTTAATTGGACTATGTCAAATGTTCAACTGTAAAGTTAGAGATGTCAATGATTGACAGCTCTGTCTTTCGGTGCTTAATACCTGTATGACCTTAGGTAATTAGTGAAACCTTTCTCAGCCTTAGATATGAGATTGGATTGATAATCACCTTTGGGAATGGAGGACCCTCAAATACTTTTCCAGTATAAACTTTCACTGATCTTACTTAAAATCATGGACAAGATCACTGAGGATTTTTAAGGGTATTCTTTTAATTTAAGAATTATGCTTCCTTTAGATGTTTTTAAGTGTTCAGTTTATTTTTCTTAGGTTTGTGAGAAATCATAGTAATTGAATTCAGTTGGTAGGCTTATAGTTCTATTTTAAACATAAATTCACCTCATATTTCATAGAGAGATTTCTACTTAAGTTAGTCTGATACATAATCAAAAGTGCTTATTTAATTAATGCTACTGATTATCACTTGTCATTTTAAACTATGTAGAGGTATTTAAATACTTAGAGTTAGCTACAAAGCAATCAAAAGATGACAATAAAACACAAAGCCAAAATGTTCCAAATTGTCCCCCAGCGCTGATGAAGACTACATGATTGTCTACCAATATAAAGTCATGTAGGAAAGCTGAAGCATGGCTTCCCATCACACAATAGTTACCTTTGTAGAGAAATGCAAGGAAACTGAGTAAAAGTGAAGCTTCTTCCCCTCAGCTCAGCATGGGCTTAGCTCCTTTTGGCTCCTATTTGCCTTCACCATCTTGCTATGTGGATCACAAGGAGATACCAACCCTCCCCCGCTTCAAGGGCTTGTGATCACATCAGTAAAACACAACTTTCAGCATGTTGGAGTCTTGAGTTGATGCATGAAAAGTTCTTTTCTAAGACCTAAGCCCTGACCCAATACTTTCAAGAGGAAGAATGGAGCAAGAAATGAATGGGAATTCCATCTGAGGCTCTTCTAAGAAATGGATTCAATTACACACTATTATCCCTAGCAAAATAGGGATATTTGTTCATTCATTCCCATTGTCGGTTTGCATGAGAAATTCATAGAGGGGGCCCTGGGTCAGTTTAAGAAGGAAAGAGGAACAAAAAGCACAAGCAATCTTTATATGTGTTCTCAGTTTGGTTCTCTACTTAAGTTCTGTGAGGATTATTTTTCCATTCAAAATACTTTAAAATGCAATTTAAGTTTCATGAAATACATAACTTTCATTAAATGATTAATAAAATAATAGATCAGCAATTATTTCACAACATTTTCATTTATAGCCAATCTTTCCAATAAAATCCATGATCAAACATTAAATTAACTAAACTTTTTTTTCTTATTAAGTTACATTTTAAATTCCTTCTACAAAATTAAAACTAAAACTTCAGACTAGAAAGTTATGGCTTTCAGTTTTCTCTTCACTTAACCTATGTGTGCTTAACTAACAGCATCCTTTGCCACAATTTTCTGTGTAACTTTTTGCGAGTGCAATTAATCTAGCAGTAATATACTGCAAATGTAAGCAATGTTTCTAACTAAGACTTGAGCATATTCAAATTTCATAGGCTTGTGTTTGCAGTGAGGTTCAATTCCCATTTCTTCAGAGGTAGTTAAGGAGCACCTTTTTTGTGTCATCTCTTAATTTTTGGAAGCCAATAACTGTGCAAGAGATCACACACACACACACACACACACACACACACACACACACA
>CABHPQ010001441.1:60766-72311 GCA_902168405.1 Peromyscus aztecus | reverse complement strand
TTATTTATTATGTTTACAGTGTTCTGTTTGCATGTATTCCTGCAAGCCAGAAGAGGGCACCAGATCTCACTACAGATGGTTGTGAGCCACCATGTGGTTGCTGGGAATTGAACTCAGGACCTCTGGAAGAACAGTCAGTGCTCTTAACCTCTGAGCCACCTCTCCAGCCCGAAGCCGACTTTTAATCAGTCCTTGGAAAGGACTATAGCAGGCTTGTTTTCTATTGCTTTGCACGATACCAGCCTTAACCTGGTTTGATAGAAGGCAAATCTACAGCCATCATTCTTGTTTGAAATCCAACTAAGAAATGATTAGTCAAGGGCCTACAAATGTGTTGAGCTGTGTGCCCAGGACTATGGACAGTTTAATACAACATATAGCGTATGATCAGTCTTCCTGAACTTCTTATTGGAGAAATTGGCATTTACAAAGTGATTGGGGCCAAGAGAATTAGTGTTTATGGAGCACTTGCTATGTGCCAGGTACCATGATGGGAGTTTTACCAAAGTACCTCATTAAACTTTCACAGCAGGCCTTGAGGTAGGTAATACTGTTTCCACTTTCTGGATGGAGGAGCCAAGCCTTGGAGAGTGACTTGCTCAGGACCCTTCAGCTAGTAAGAGGGATAGAGCTGCAATTCCAACCCCAGTCCATCTGAATCCACTAGCAGGCCACGGCTCCTGTTAACAGTGGCCAGTAAGTGTCTTGGATTTCCTGAAGCACTCTTTCTCCACTTGAACCAGAGAATAGTTTTAAGATTTGATATGATCAAGAGCTAAAGGTGTGTGGTTCACATAACCTGGTCTTACGACGAAATTTCAGAGGAGAGGCCAGGAGGACTCTGAGGGAGATGGCTCTCCATTTCCCTGAAAGCAGGAATAGACCGGAACAGGCAATGGTAAGCTATAGAACAGTGCAGCTAGGCAGAGTAGCATTGTGCTGCCATGTGATAAGCAGGTCACGTATGAAAAGAGCTGCTGATGAAATAGAACATGTGGCCACTTGCAACCTAAGGAAACTAGCAAAGAAAAATTCCAAACTGTCATGTGCTTTCATTTCCATCTTAGTCTTGTTGAAGGTACACTGGCATTAAAAAGCCTTTCTGATGCACTGGAGAGTTAATTCCTTAGTTTTTCTACTGACATGGAAATGTGGTTTTCCTGTGTCTCCGTTGTCTCAACAGCTGTGCTCTGAACATAAAAAGGCAACACCACCAGCAAGGGTCCCACAGTTAGTGGAACCCCTGACATATTGCAAACAGCAATGACATTTGGAAGCAAATTCAGTCTGTAATGAAGAACAGAGCTTGCTCACAGAGAGGCAAGAAGGGGATGTATGTTTTCGTTGGCTTGCTCAGCTTTGTTGTGGTTATCTTCAGAACCGGGGCTTGGCATCTTTCCAGAGAACCCTCTGTGTGCATTAGAGATGATGGTGATGGTGTGGCCACAAGGGGATGCGCTGGGCCTCAGAGCAGACCAACTCCTCTGATACCAGTTTAGTTTTATTTTTTTTAACTGTGGGGACATTACTGACTTAAGTTTTCCTATAAGGCCTTTGCAATTTGTAGCTCTGTCCTTCCTTCCACTCTCATTAAATCTACTCTGACATGGAGACTTCTCAGTGCCAAGTAGACGCGCTCCAGTGTTTCTTCACCAGGAATCCAGGAAGAAGCCAGCTCCAGGGAGTTCCTAAGAACTTTCCTACTTTCCTAATCTTCTCCCCCCACCTCTTTCGAGATAGGGTTTCTCTGTGTATCCCTGGCTGTCCTGGAACTTGATTATCTCCCTGCCTCTACCTCCTTAGTACTGGACTAAAGGTGTGCGCCAATCACTGCTCTGCTTAATGTTATCTCTTAAACTTTCCGAAGTAAATTCCTTTCTTAATTAAAAGCATATTGATATGATAGCCCTATCGCCAGCTCTAACTTCCTGTGTCTCATTTCTGATACAGACTTCCAAGTTGCCTGTAGGTTTGGCTTTACTCTTTGTCCTCAACTAATCATCTCCCACTGTTCCACCAGAACTATCCTTGTCTCTCTTACTCAGTAGCTTCCATGTCAAATCTAAGGCTACTTCTTTTAGGTATATATGTGTGTGTGTGTATGTGTGTGTGTGTGTGTATGTATGTATGCATGTATGTATTTATTGATTGATTTTGTGCCCTTTTTGTGGGTAGATATGCATGCATGTCTGTAGAGGTCTGAGGTCAACATCTGTGTTGTCCTCAGTCACGTCTTATTTTTATTTTTTTATATGGATGTGTGTTTGCCTGTATGACTTTATGTGTACAACATGTGGGACAGTCAGTTGTGAGCCACCATGTGGGTGCTGGGAATTGAAGCTGGATCTCTCTGCAAGATGAGAATAAGCAAATGTTCTTAACTGCTGAGCCATCTTGGCAGCCCCTTCACCTAGTTTGTGAAAGAGTCTTTCATTGGCCTGGAGCTCACGAAGTCGATGGTCTGGTCAGCAGGCCCTGAGAATCCTCCCCTCTCTGCTTCTCAGTGCTCGGATTGTGAACCCAAGTTGCCATGCCTGGCTTATTTATATGGGCTCTGAGAATCAGACTTAGACCCTGATGTTTCGTGGCAAGCGCTTACCTTGTGTGCATGAGTGTTTTCCTGCATATGTATGTATGTGGGCCACGCGTGTGTCTGATGCCTGCAGAGGCCGGATGAAGGCATTGGATTCCATGGCATTGGAGTTACAGACATTCGTGAGCTGTCACATAGGTACTGTGATCTGAACCTGGGTCCTCTGCAAGAGCAGCAAGTACTCTTAATTACTTATCTCTTCAGACCTGTGTTGTCCGTCCATCTGTCCGTCTGTCTATCTGTCTGTCTGTCTGTCTTCCTTCTTCCCTCCCTCATCCCTCCCTCCCTGCCTCCTTCTTCTCTCCCTGTCTCTCTGTCTCTGTCTCTCTTTCTTTCTTTCCTCCATCGGAGACAGGGTTTCTTTATGAGGCACTGGTTGTTCTAGAGCTCTCTTTGTAGAGCAGGCTGGCCTTGAACTCAGAAATCTGCCTTGCTCTGCCTCCCAAGTGCTGGGGTTAAAGGTGTGTGTCATCACCACCTGGCACATGTCATCTTTCTTAACCATTGCCTCAGATGCACTCGGTGTGTGTTGTTGTTGCTGCTGTTGTTTGTTCTTATTTTCCTGAAGAAAGGTTTTACGAAGCACTGTTCACTAAGTGGTCAGCAGCAGCTAATTTAGAACCAGTTTCTCTCACTTCTGGCCCCCGCCCCATCCCACCCCCAGTGCACAGACACCGCATTGTAACACGGAGTGGCTTCCTCCTGGGAAATTCACATTTTCTTTTTCGGTTATATATGATCTTTGCCAATTAACTTGCATTTGGATCAAGGTGTCTGAGGGTTTGACATCCTCATCCTGGTGGTTACTTTCTTTGAACAGCATCCTTGGCTTTTGTGAATACTGGTCAACTTTTCTTTTTCTGTTTTCTGAATAAATATTTGCTTAGAGTCTATTGGAGTGCCGGGTTATGAAGATACAACTAGAAATTCACAGGGCCCCTGTCGTAAGGCCTAGTGGAGGAAATGGGTAGTAAACCAAGAAACATATGAACATGTTCCTGTAGATCAGGGAGGAGGCACAAAAGAGGGGTGACTAATTGCCCTGAGGAGGGGACTTCAGAGATCTTCCTTAGTAGTCAACAAGCAGAAAATGCCCCATGACTAAATGTGTGGTGGGATGAGCCCACTTTGGCCCAGACTCTAGGAGCCTACTCCAACTTGTGACCCAGTCACAGCTATGGCATTGACATTGCTGGAAACAAAACCAGAGCGCTGTGCAGGGGCTGGGTCTTGTATGCCCTGCTAGGAAACTGGCACATGCTAGGAAATCCGGCCATAATAATAATGGCATAGCTCTGTACTTTGCCTGAGCATTTCTGGAATGCCAGGCTCTTTGGTAGGCATAGTTACAGGTAGGTATCGTTATAATGCTTATTTACAAATAAAGGAACTTAGGTACCAGGGCAGGGTGGGATGGCTCAGTGCATAAAGTACTTATTGTGTAAAAATGAGGACCTGAGTTTGAATCTCCAGCTGAAGAGGCCGGGCATGGTGATGTGCTCCTGTAACTCCAGCCTTGGGGGAGGGTTGCTGGCAGACAGGCAGATCTTGGGGCCATGTTGGCCAACTAGCCTAGACAAACACCATGCTCCAGGTTTAGTTAGAATCCTTGTCTCAAGAAATAAGGTGGGAAATGACAGAGGAAGACATCTGAACTCAACCTCTGACCTCCACACATGCATGCATAGGTGAGTACATCCACGCATACATGCATGCACACAAAAGTACACACAAAAGTGTACACACACACACACAGGAATAATAGAATAGTCACCAAGAGGATAGGACATTTGCCTAAGGCCACCTAACTCATGACAGAGATGGGCTCCTGACTTAAGCAGGTTGAATTTAATGTTCTCTCTCTCAATCAGGGCACTGCATTTCCTCCTACAGATGACTTTGTGAAGGCAGCAGGGAGCCCTGAGGGAGATTTGCAAGTTGCAGTGACAGGATAGGATTAGTTCATTAGCAGGTTGCAGTGGAGTCACATTGCATCTTGTATAGAGGCTGATTTCTAAAGACAGTATCACAGGCAGCAAATGCCAAGTTCTGTTTCTCCTTGACCATGAGGGACATTGCTCTGTTGGTGACATACTACATCTCAACCAGTCCAACCAAACAGCTTTCCTCCATAGGAACAGAGGGCAGTGTCATAGGCAGACAGTTGATGAATAGTAGGTTTCTGTTGTGGGCACCCATTGTTTGGAAGCACAGAAGGTTCACACTTCTGCAGAAATGGATCCCCTCTGTGACAACTGCACCCAGAGTCCTCTCACTAGGACCCAGAGCAGAGCATGGACTGCATGCAGAGGAAAGGGGGTGGGGAGGGGGGGGAGAAGCCTCTGCAGCTGCTGCCTGCAGAGGAGTTTGGCCTCAGTGAAGGTCAGAGCAGGGGAAGAACAGAATAAGGACATGAGCCATGTACAGGAGATTAAATATTCTGGACAAACAACCAATTGGATCTGTTCCCTTTAAGCTCTTTCTGATCTGAACATTTACTATGGCACTCTTTCTGCTTTCAGAGTCTTGTAAAATTCCTTCTGCTCTCCAGCTACTTCAGCCTTAGTACCAGTGCTTTCTTGCTCTTGGCTCACTGATACTGACATGGATTTAAGAGGTCCTCTGCAGTGTTAGACGTGTGGAGCAATCTATTGCTGGAGAATAGTATTTTAAGATGTGTTACATTTGTTTATGCTGTGGAACATTTGTTTAATGATGCAAAGATGTGTTGCATTCTTTTATGTTGCATTTGTTTAACTCTGTGAAATTGTGTTACTTTGCCTGTCTAAACCACTTGATGGTCTAATAAAAGAGCTAAATGGCCAATAGCAAGGTAGGAGAAAGGATAGGTGAGGCTGGCAGGCAAAGAGAATAAAGAGAAGGAGAAATCTGGGAGGAAAAGAAGAAAGAGCAAGAGAATAGGAGAGGAGGATACTAGGGGCCAGCCACCCAGCCACACAGAGAGCCATGGAGTAAGAGTAAAAGTAAGATATACAGAAGTAAGAAAAGGAAAAAGTCCAGAGACTTTTCCTTTTGGTAGATGGGATAATTTAAAGTTAAGAAAAGCTGGCAAGAAACAAGCCAAGCTAAGGCCAGGCATTTATAATTAAGAATAAACCTCAGTGTATAATAATCACGTGTATAATTTATTTGGGAGCTGGGTGGCAGGCCCCCTAAAAGGGCAAAGACAACCAACCACAATCTATCTGTTTTGTCACACTGGCATACTCATTGTTCTTTGCTTAAAAAGAAACATTAGATGATGCCTCTTTATAGACCTTGAAACAAATCACCAAGATGTTTTCATTTAGGACTTGTGTTCAGTTCCCTATTCTTTTAAAAATCGAAATAAGGGGTTTGGGATTTAGCTCAGTGGTAGAGCGCTTGCCTAGCAAGCACAAGGCCCTGGGTTCGATCCTCAGCTCCAAAAAAAAAAAAAAATCAAAATAATTTTATGAAATATCTTTTAAAAATTGGCTTCATTTTGTTTTATTTCGATTTTTTTTTAAAGATTTATTTTATTTTTATTTATGTGTATGGTTGTGTACACTATATGTGTGCCCTTGGAGGCCAGAATAAGGTGTCATATCTCCTGGAGCTGGGGTTAAAGGCAGTTGTCAGCCACCTGATTTGGGTACTGGGAACCAAGTCAATTTCCAGTCAGGTCCTCTGCAAGAACAGTATGTGCTTTTAACTGCTGAGCTCTCTCCAGCTCCCTGGTGTGATTTTTTTTTTTTTCCCAGACAGTCTCACTATGTAGCTCTGGCTGGACTGGAACTCTTTGTGTAGAGTAGGCTGGCCTCAAACTCACAGAGTAGTTCATCAGCCTTTGCCTCCCAACTGATAGGACTAAGTGTACCACTAGAGAGGAAGAAGAGATGGAGGGACATGCTGTATGCTGAAAGTGATTGTGCCCCTGTTGCCAATTTATCTTCCTGTTTCTTCACATTAGAAATGTGTATTTATGTTTAAAAGAAGATGAAATTTAAAACATAACATGCCTGGAATCCCAGAGTATGTTTTACATTCCGAATTCCCTTGTTCACATACATAACTGCCGACCTAACAATGCAGCTCTGTGCATTTCTTTCCTATTGCTCATATTGTTTCATATTTCTGCATGTTTTTCATAATTGGCGTTTCTAATGGCTGCCCTGCATAGCATGGTGTGTGTTCTATATGAACTAATTCTCCTTGGACATCTGTATTGCTTCCAGTTCTTTACTCTATTAGCTAAGAGGTGATGAGCATTTGTTTGTTCAGTTACCATTTTCCGTTTGTCCAGTTCTTCCCTTCAAGTGAATTCCCAGCAGTGAAGCCCCTGCATGGAAGGTGTGCCTTCTATGGCTTTGGTTAGATGGTGTTCTAGAGAGCCATGTGAATGGGAATGGCCACTACCATTACACTTGTGTACCCACAAGTATGTTTCTTTTATCACCATTGAGTCCCATGATAGTTTAATAATGTCCATTTTTTTCTAAATAAGTCCTATTTATTCAAGGAGGCATCTTCTGAAGAAAACATGGGAAATATATAAATGCATAAGCAGAAAAATAAGTTATTCCTAATCTTGCTGTTACCAGGAAAATCAGGGTTCCCTTCTGGGTTCTTAATATTGGTAATAAAGCAGTTTAGAAATGAACTCAGGCTGGGCAGTGGTAGCATACGCCTTTAATCTCAGAATTTAGGAGGCAGAGGCAGGTAGATGTCTAAGAGTTCCAGGCCAGCCTGGTCTACAGAGAGAGTTCCAGGACAGCCAAGGCTACATGGTGAGACCCTGTCTTGGAAAAAAAGAAAAAATGGACTCCAAAAAAGCTCAAGAACAATTTTATTGAAGTTTGAAAGGAGAAAACAAGCAAACAAACAAACAAACAAACAAACAAAAAACAGGGTAGGCAAGCCGTAAATCTTGGCAGCTGCCAGGAGGAGGGAGATGGAGAAGAGGAAGAGAGAACTTTGGATCTGGGTCTGAGAATGCCAGTTGTTTGGCAATGGAGGTTGACGAGCAGCTACATGACAGAATAGGGAAGGGGATTTCAGAAAAAGAGTGGAAAAAGCCCAGACTGTCAGGGAAAACACAATAAGGCTTTGGCCAGTATCCAAAAGAAAAGTAAGAAGAACAAGAAGTTACACCTTTTAAGTTAGAACTCAGAAAGCAGGCAGGCTGTAAGTGACTGCTGAGGGGGAGGGAGGGTGCTCTGGGAAGGCTAAGTGCGTTATCTCTAAGAGAATAATTATTCCTCCCGTCTCCTTGGCTTGTCCTCAGATGAATCAGCTTTCCTAAGGAATGCTTTCCTGAGCGGGTGATTGACAAGCCTAGCTGGATTCACTGTTAAGGGAGGAGACAAGAGCATGTAATGTCTTCATCTCTGGAGCAGATCATAATGCCATTTTTCTATCAAGGGCCAGAGGCAGAGCTCACCCTTCTGTTCTTTTGACCAGGACTTTCCCTCAGTGGACTTCACCAACCCCTGAAACCTTTATCCATTCATATCATAATTTAAATCTTAAACTGGGGGAAGTTGTGATATTTCCCTTTTTAGAGTTGTCCGGGAAGTGGGAGGTGGGGTCCAAAGCCCATAGTGAAGGGGAAGTCTATTTTCAATGGCCTCCAAGCCCGATAATGCCTCCTTAGCTACCCAATACCACCAGCCCGAGGTAAAGACTTTAAAAATGTGCTTTTCCCCAAGGATCTGTTTCATGATGTAGCAGTTACGTGTCATGGTGTTGTGATGAAATACCTGACAGCAGTAACTTGAAGATAACGGAGGCCTTATTCTGGCTCACAGTTTGAGGGTCCAGTCCATCACAGTGGGGGAAGTCATGGCAGCAGGAACTTGAGACCACAGTCACGTCGCCTCTGCAGTCAGGATTTGGTTAAGTAGTCAGGGGGGTCTTCCACCTCAATTAAGTAATCTGGATACTCCCTCAGACATGCCCAGAGGCTTTGCTCCTAGGTCCTGTCAATACGAAGCATCACACATGTTACATCATTCTGCTCTCTGAATATCTACTTATGTACGGCAGGATATAAGTTTACTCTCCCCTTCATCTTGAGAGCCTCGTCCGAGTGATGCTGGAATGGACTTGTCATCAGTGTATCCTTGTACATCTTGGAACCATTCCCTGGGAACATTTCTAGAAGCAGAATTGAAGGGTCAGAGGATGGACCTTGTTAAGGCATTTGATGAATATTGAAACTATGTTCTGGGGGGAGCTGTGCTCTTGTTCCTCGTTTGTTGATGTTTGGATGTCATCCTTGACTTCTCTAGGTTAAATGCCAGTGGCTAATTATTTATCTATTATCTTAAGAGAGTTTTGGACTTCTGCCTTTGGTTCCTAGACATCTTGTTCCTGGGGTAAGATTCCCAGAAAACAATTTTTTTTTTTGTTTTGTTTAACCTTAGGATTTTCCTCAGATTTCATCTCTTGGTGATTTTTACCCATCACCATCTGTCACACAGACCATTCATTGACTGTGCCTTGCAGCTCTTTGCTGGGCTTCTTGATTAACTAGATGTCTTGAAGTCTGGAACTCCTGGAAAGAAACTTCTGACTTTAGCTTATTTTTCTCATTTCTTTAGTAATGATCACTGAATTCTGGTTTGAGTTTAAGAAAAATGGATAATATTTATAGTGTGCTAGATGAGAGGGCTTTGTCTTTACAAGGGCTGGGGAGATACGGAGAAAGAGACATTGCATGCAGGACTTGGGAGCTTCATCTGGGAAGATGGAGTTCTTCAGCAAGAGGAAGGCTGGGTTAAGGAGGGGAAAGGCAAGGATGAATGCCCAAGGGCAGCAGGTATTTGAGACAAACCTGTGTGATGGTGGCTTGAGTTCTGTGGTGATTGGAGAGATGTACATGTGGGTCAGAGACTTTTTATAGTCACCTAAGGAATCTAAACTCAACCCATCTGCAAGACTGAGAATTAGTAGGCTCCTTGAGCAAAAATACTTGGTGGATAGGTCATCGGGAGCCTGGCTAGAGGTCTATTGTAGACTGCTGCATGCGAGCTGTTGAAGACCTGAGCCACAATGGTGTAGGCAGGACAAGGGTGGAGGAGAGGGGGTGTTCCAGACACATTTCTGATAGAAAATCTGCAGGTGACATATGGCTTAGGGCAAGCTGTGTGTGTGTGTGTGTGTGTGTGTGTGTGTGTGTGTGTGTATGTGTGTGTTACAAGAGAATTTGTACCCTATCTGTTCTATAGGAATTGGCCAGGATACACATAAATTAAACATAAATTAGTGCACAAGAAAGCACTTAGCCATCTAGAAATGTTCTACAGATGTAGAAACTTATTTTTTTTCTTGTGGTACCAGGGAGATGGCTCCGTGGGTGAAAGCAGCGGTATGGTGGCAAGCCTGACAACCTGACCTTGGTCCCTGGAACCTGTGTAAAAAGCCAGATGTGATTTGCATGTATAATCCCAGTACTCCTGTGGAAAGCTGGGAGGTGGAGATGGGAAATGCCCTCAAGCTCTCAAGCTAGATAGCCTGAGGGATGTAGCACAGGAAGTATGCAGAAACAAGAGGGAGGGGAGCCCTGCCTCAAAATGGTGGAAGGCAGGAACTGACTCCCCAAAGTTGTCCTCTGACCTGCACACATGCTGTAGCTAATGTGCACCTGTGCGTTCTCTCTCCCACTTTCTCTCTCTCTCTCTTACACACAATAATAGAAAAGAATGTTAGTATATGTGTGTTGTATGAAGTGAGGGGTTTCATGATGACCTTTTATGAAATGCGTCATTTATTTGACCATATTTATTTCTGTTATCTTCTCCTGCCCCCTCCCACAAGTCGTCTTCTGCATCCCAAACAGTCCTTCTCATACTTTGATGTCACATGTGTGTACATATGCGTATACCCATGTCATGCAGATTCTGCACGTGAGAGGAAGCATGCAATATTTGTCTGAGTCTGGCTTATTTTACTTAACATGATCATCTCCAGTTCTCTTCATTTTCCTGCAAATGTCATACTTTTTATTCTTCTTTATGGCAGGCTAAAACACTGTGCATGCATTATATTTTTTTTATCCACCCCAGCTATTAAACCTATTGATAGCGATGGTGTTTAAGAATTCCTTCCCCAGAGGACTGTTCTACAAATGGAATGGGCCAGTGTATAAAGCATCTAGATGCTGGGCAAACAGTTGTTCTTGGGAGTCAGACTTAGAATCTCTGTGTTTTATCCTCATCCATTTATCTCCCAGAGCATGGAGGCACTTCTTTTTAAATACTGCTCCTGCATCCAGTGAAGAGGGAATCTAAATAGCTGAGAATAGAGCCCAGTCTGACGTGCAGGTCTTCCAGCAGGGAGGAGACACGTCTGTCTTTGGTGGGTCTCTGGCCTCTGGGATGGAGGAACACCGGGGAAGTGCTTGGACCCATTCTGGGTAATAGCTCAGACCTACGGCTGACTGACTAGCTGCATTGTATGATTACCTGTGCAGGGGTAGGGGGGGGGGTTGGGGGGGGGCATAGGGGCGGGAGTGAGACAGGGTGTGGCAGTGGGGGATGGGCATGGGGTAGGGTGTGGCAGTACCGGTGAGGTAGGAGACTGAAGAGGGAGGTAAGGATGCCCTTCCTATCCAGCAGGCACAGGAAGGCTTCTGCAGAGAAAAGATTAGACGCAGGCCTCGCTGTGGAGAACACAAACCAGAGGACTGTGGGGCGGACCCCAGACTTTGGTGATAGTGTTGCTTTGGGGAATGGAGGAGAGAGGGAGCCTGCTTGTACAAATGCGGGAAACAGCAAGTTGGGGCTGGAAGGACCTTTTTTAGATCTGTTCAGCAAACATGTTTTGCAGACAGAAGCTCCTGCCTTAGAGAGGATTAATGAGCAGGAGGGCTGTTTTTCTCTCTTCCCCAGGAAGCAAAATGCCAGGATTTGCAGGTGCCTGAAAGTCTCATCAAGCACCTGCCCCCAGATGGCAGGAAACAAATGAGTT
>CABHPQ010001441.1:49209-60366 GCA_902168405.1 Peromyscus aztecus | reverse complement strand
TGGGAATTGAACTCAGGACGTCTGGAAGAGCAGCCAGTGCTCTTAACCACTGAGCTACATGCCCTGTTTTATGTGCTATTGATTATCAAACCCAGGTTTCCTTTGGTGTGTGCTAGGTAAGCACTCTGTCTTCTGAGCTACATCCCCCAGGCCTGTATTCTGAGGTCTGCATTAGAACTCTCCTAATCCCACTTCAAATCTATAGCATGGACCCACACCAGGCAGCCCTGGTAGGTGCCCCTGCCTTGCCTGGTAGGGATTTACACTTGGAGAGCTTTTTTTGTAGGTCAGCAGCTCTGGTTTAGAGTTGGGAACATTGTGACATCACTTAGGTGCAGCCTGGCCCGAGGAGATTCACTCCTTGCTTTCTAGTACTGTCTTTAGAAAGCCGAGAGACATGACTGGCTCCCCCTGCCTCTTTGTGAGGATGCCATGGCAGAGTGTAGCCAGATTAACCCCTAAACTGTACAAACGTGTGAGCGCTTTGCTCTTCTTAGTGTCAAAAAACTTGTTTGATCCTGGCTTTGGCTTCTTATAGATGCTCGCTTTTGAGAGATGTTAGCTAAAAAACCTCAAATCTTTCTTTTAGAGGCTGCTGTACCTCAGCACAGTTTTACAGGGACAGTTGTGATGCACCCTACAAACTGTAAAGGGCACCTCCAGAGATGAGGTGGGATATATGTATTTCCTCCTTACAGCCCAGTCACCTGAAAGGATAGAGTAGGGCAGACAAAGAAAGAGTTGTATGTTTGTGATATATGTATTCTCATGACCATGTTTGCATGTGTGGAGGTTAGAGATGGACATGGGGCAACCAACCTTTTCCTTTTAGACAGAGTCTCTCACTGTCCTGGAAGCTAGTCTGGTGACCTTAAGCCCCAGGGATCCTCCTGTCTCTACCCCATAGTGCTGTGGTTTCAGGCATGAGTGGCAGGTCTGGCTTTTTACACACGTGCTGCTGTATGAACTTGGGTCCTTAAGCTTGCACAACAAACATTCTTACCAAACCATTTCTCAGGTTCTTTTTAAAATTTCTGTTACATGTTTGTGTGTACGTATGTGTGTGTGTGATTCCAGAGGACATCTTGTAGAGTTTGTTTTTTCCTTCTACCCTGTGGGTACTGGAGATCAAACTCTGGTCCTCAGGCATGGTGACAAGCTGAGCCGTCTTGTTACTTCTGCCCCGTTTTTTGGTGAAAGTGTATTATGTATCCCCCAGCTGACTGTCACCAGTCAGCTGAGGATGATCTTGAACTTCTGATATTCCTGCTCCCACCTCTTAAGTGTTGTGATTACAAGTTTTATGCAGTTTGGGGGACTATGTTAGTCAAGGTTGTGTAAAGGAACAAGGGCATTGTGTGCCCAATGCCCTTGGAAGGTTAAATAGGGTATAGTATCTCCTAGAACGGAAGTTATGGATGGTTGTGAGACACTATGTGGGTGCTGGGAATTGAACCTGGGTCCTTTGGAAGAGCATCTAGTGCTTTTAATCATGGAGACATCTCTCCAGCCTTATCAATGTATATATCAAAAGGGGATCTATTAGATTGGCTTACAGGATGTGATCCAGGCAGTCCAACTAAGGCTGAACTGGTAGACTGAGAGTCTGGTGGTTGCTTAGTCCATTAGCTGGATGTATCAGCAGTGCCAGTGTGGCACCAAAGGCCTGGAGGATTCCTAGAGAGCTGTTGATCTTCAGTGATGTTGGAATCCAAAGAAGTAGGTTCTAATAACAGTGAAGAGGTGCTGAGCCAGCAGGGTAGATGAACTTGCCAGCAAGAATGAGTGAGGACAAGCAGGTACAGAGCAACGCTTCTTTCCTATCCTTTTAACTCAGCTGCCACCAGAAGCTGCTGTCCACGTTGAGGGTGAGTCTTCCTGCTTCCAATAATCTGATCAAGAAAATCCTTCCAGGAGTGCCCAGCAGCTTGTATTTTAGTTGATTCTATGCAGTCAGGTTGACAACCAAGATTAGCCATGACAGGGATTGAACTCAGGCTTCCTGAGCATAGGCAAGCACTCCACTGATGGAGCTATAATCCCAGCCTCCAGGAAGATATTTTAAAGGATCATCTCTCATTGTATTAGGAAAACTGTCTTGCTTTTCCTTGTGAAGAGAAGAGGGTATAATTCGAGAGTTGGCGGTTATGTTCTTGTCTAGAGAAAGCTAACTCTCACAGCCTCTCCGGGGCCAACTGCTGTTGCCAGTTTATTTCTTAACAGTCCAAAAATATTTTATGGCATATACAGATGTAGAACTGTATCCCCCACCCCCTTTCCATATACCATTCTCCCTTCCTCACCTTGCTTCATTTAATAAATTTTACAGAAAGATGTCTGAAGCTATTTGGTCCATTGATGTCTGGTTGCCATGCTTTATATAGCCATTTCTGTGCAAATGGACTTTTAGTTTGTTCATATAACTACTCTCACAAATATAATATGTAGACCACCCTGGCTTCAGACTTGTAACCATCCGTCTGGCTAGTCTTTAGAGTGCTGGGACCAGAATGCACCACCACGCACAGCTAAGACCTGGGTTGAATGTAAGTGCCCTTTTACTCATTAGCTATATGATTTTAAGATTTTAAAAAATTTGTGTGTGTGTGTGTGTGTGTGTGTGTGTGTGTGTGTGTGTGTGAAGGTATGCCAGTTATGTGCAGGTGCTTGCAAGGGCCAGAAGTGGGCATTGGATCCCTGGAACTAGAATTATAGGCAGTTGATTGTGTGTCCTGTGTTGTCTGTGTTCAGCCTCCCCTGATCTGCCACCCCAGCAGGTAGGTTCTGAGATTCTACCTTTGTTGTCTTGAAGAGCAGAAAGTAATCTTAACCACTGAGCCATCTCCCAGCTCTATGATTTTTAATGGATTAACCTCTTGGAGCTTCGATTTCCTATCTTTATATTGGGAATAATAATACCTATCTAATGGGCTGTTGAAAAGATTAAATAAAATTCTGTATGGAAAAATACAGAAAACTGACCCAGTGTGTTAAGATCATGAGCGAAATTCCCAGAAACCTGAGAAAACATACTGTATTTTGGCAAAACAAAGTCTCCAGGGCTGAAGTAGTTACCTTGTGACTCACTGGTGTGACTCAAAGTGAGTCACACCATTATCTAACCTCTGATTTCCTAACCTGATGAATGATGCAGTTTAGATCATGAAGATGACAGAGGTCCCTATTAGATCACGTGTTAAAATATTTCATAACCTGTAAAGGGCTACATAACAAAATGTTGGAATTTATATCCTGATGCAAGAGGAGTAGCCCAGCACAGGTAGGTGTCTGACATCTTCGGCTGAGGAGAATAATTAACTTGCAATAATACAAAATTAGCATCCGATGTAAAGCAAGCGCGATTGCAGCACTGATTATGGTAATGGTTAGTAATTGCATCCTCGTAATTAAGCAATAATGAGCTCCCTGGGACAGAACCTTGTTAGAGTGAAAGATGGATCAAAAGCTTTCCGTTTAATGTATAGTCATCGAACACAGTGGCAGGTCAAGCAAAGAAGAGGGAGTTGTTGAAGCACTGTCCTTGTCCTTAAGGACAGCAGGGTGATGGACCTGCACAGCCTTCGCCAGGCTGACACTGGAGGGCTGGGGTTGGAGGAACATCTTCACTGCTCAGGGGCTATCGAGGAGAGAGGGCCCTACCTGCAGAGCCTGGTTACCAGTTTGATCTCTGCTAGAATCTCCTCCTGCTTCTAAAGAACTCCAGCCTAGTCATGCTTTCTTGAAATTCTACTCGTTACCTTCATTATTCTGTATTTGGTCCTTTTGGATCTGCCAGAGATCTCGGGTTTATCATGCCCTAGCCATCTCTTCCTCAGCTTTTGGGTGGGAATGTTGTAGGTACAGGCTTGTTTCTAGTATGACTTGCCCATTCACACTTTCCTGGGTAGTAAAATAAAGGATACTGAGTCACTTTTGAGGTTCAGAAAAACAACATTTTTAGTGTAAGTATGTCCCATATAACATTTGAGCCACACTTATATTCATATACATAAGTAGCTCCTCTTGGGATGTGCAGGGCTCTGAGCGCCGTTCTTGTCACCACATACAAAAAGTTTTTGCATGTGTCTCATACAATATTTGTTGGGAGGCATACATTAGCTTATGTTTGTGAAAATAATAAAGCATACTTCTTAATATCTGAAATCGAAATTTAAGTTCTATCTTGGCTGTCTGCTGCATTCTCTTTTCTCATATCTGGCAACCCTACCTGGCAGTCCTGATTTCAAATTCTGTAAAACAGCGCTGACCATCCTTATGTCTCCTGGTACCCCAGGGGCAGGGGATGTTAGAAGACTGATGTGAGGAAAGAATTCCCAGCTCATGTCATGTTTGCTAAATCTAGGGTTAAACAATGTTGACTGTTTCCTGTTGTTTTTAAAAATTATGTCAGTGTACTTAAAGCTCCTGGGTTGGGTGACACCACTGACTATTTCTCAGTGGTGTCACTGTGAGGCCACTTGGACACACACTGTCTCTGGTCTTGAGTACTCATGATACTGAATGAGTGTTGAGCATCTGTCATCTCTCATGGTGGCCATTTCCATTGGCAGACCATGAGTTCAGCTGGAAAAATAACAACAGCAACAAAGACCTTTCTATAACGTGATACCATTGCTTTTTAAATCCACAATTTGACAATAAAACATCACATAGACATAGGGCTATATAAATTAAAAGATTAGAAAAGTGTATATAAAGATATTAAACTTGTTGTACCCAGAAGAAAAGGGTTATGGATAATTCCCTTTTCCTTTTGATCTGTAGTGTCTGCACTTGTCAGAAGAATTAACACAAACACATTCAATGATTACATATTCAAAGGGACACATTCCCGTGTTTTACTTACTACTCTGCAACTTGATGGGGAATTCAGTATCATCTCAATTTTCTGGATTAGGAAACTTTATACAACTCTCAACTTCATTGCCTGGATGAGACATATCCATTTGTTTAGAATTACTGTGGTAATTATAGTATTTGGGATTTCACTAGTTCACCTCAGTGTTCCTATTTATTTCCCAGCCCCCTCTGCCTGGTACTTAGTTATATGGGTGAATGCCAAATGAGTTATGGGAGTGGTGTTTGGGGGGATCTAAGTCTAGCTCCCAAAGAGAGTGTGCTGGGGGTGGGGGCCATAGTGAACAGCAGTGGATGGCCTGGAATCAGTGTGTAGACCCATCAGTAGGGATTTGATGCTTTAGTGGCAAGGGCTTTCTAGACCACGGTGTTCAAAGGGCACAAAGTCTTGAACTTCAGACAGTGACATTGCCAGTCACAAGACAGGAGGTGGCAGTATTCTGTTTTGAGTCACAGTGGCCCTTAGGTGATAACAGTACCTACATCATAGTGTTGTTTTGAGGATCCTGTGAGTAACTACATGTAGGAGAAGAGCCAGGACACAATAAGCCTCAAGTGCCAGCTATTATTACTGTTGTTAGCAGAATGGACAGTTCCTATAATATGCTTGGTCAGTAGCACATCTTGCAACACACTTGCTCTGTAGACAAGGTGTGATTGTTGTTGTCACTCTAGAGCTTGGTTAATCTGTTTCTGAGGTTCCTCCTCCTGGCAAACTGTCTCATCACAGCGATTGACAAAACCTGGGCTGTTTACATTATGGCCCAACCAGAAGGACTTCCCTAGAGATGTAGTGTGTTTTCTCTTAGAAGTGGAACAGTCACCTCAGTGTGTAACCTGGAGTGCATGGTCCTGTCTTAACTACACAAAGCCTGCAGTTGTACAAAGACCAAACTTGTTTGCCACCGAGGTTCATTTAACAAAATGTTCATGGTTGGAGTATAGCTCAGTGGTAGATCATATAATCAGCATGTGTGAAACTCTGGATTAAAATATATATACACAAAAACATTCAACAAAGCATTAAAGTTAATTTCGTATAGAAAGAGTATCTTAATTTTTGTAGTTTGGTCCAAATCATGCAATCCCAGACTGATTGTAATTGGACCTCTCTTTTTCCTTCATATCAAAGGTATAATTTGGGCACTGATAACCTTCCTTTAAAAGCCTGGTTTCTGAGGTCTCTGTATTTGGCCCCCCTTTTTTTCTGGATTTCTTGCTTTGTTCTTAGACATCTGGCAAAAATTAGAAATAAAATGTCAACTCACCTATGCACAGGAAAAAGATGCAGCCCAGACCCACGATTCCAGTGTCTGACTTATGAAAGGGACGAGTCCTGGTCTGCACAGCTTCAGGTCTCCCTGCTGTCTTGTGCTCAGTACTGAGGTTTCTTTTCACTTTTTAATTTTATTTTTGAGACAGAGTCTCTGTATGTAGCTCTGGTTAGCTAGCCTGGTATTCCCAATGTGGACCAGGTTGGCCTTGAACTTGAATCTTCCTGCCTTCACCTCCCAAGTTCTAGGCTCGCCAGTGTGGTGCCTTCCTTTCAGTTGGAACAGCAGGTTTTTAACTGGTTATACCATCTCCCTAAGATTTATCAAGAGCTTAGCATTGATTCTGCTTTAGGTAGCATGATATAATAAGAAAGGGTTTGAATTTGAAACTAGATGGGGGAATAGAAAAGGGAAGAGTAGTGTGTAAAGTGGCCACCCTGCATTGTTCAGTTCATCCCATCTTTCTTGAGCTCTCCGATTCACCAGACCTGGTGAAAGTCACTATTGGGCAACTGAGCCAAGGTTGACTTAGACTCTCAGCTCCTCTAGTTATGAACTGTACGAGCTCAGTGCTTTCTTTTTTATGATTTGCACACCTACTTTATTAAAAAATTTCAAAACTAAGAATACATTAAATCTGCTACATTATGAACCATCAAAGAAAAATGGCATTCTTAAATGTTTTTAGAGAAAAAAGTATTCACAAAGAAATACTATATTTGTCTTTAAAATTCATTAACATGTCTCACCAGGAACAATAGATGGAGATAAAGGTTTGTTTTTTTTTTTAGTTTATTTACTTATTTTACATCCCAACTGCGATTTCCCCTCCCTCCTCTCCTCCCATCCCCTCCCCCAACAAAGGAATATTTTAAATCACTGACAATATAATTATCAAGTTTCAGCTGAATATAAAACTAAATTGCCAGGTGGTGGTGGCGGCGGCGGCGGCGGCGGCGGCGGCGGCGGCACACGCCTTTAACCCCAGCACTCGGGAGACAGAGGCAGGCGGATCTTTGTGAGTTCAAGGCCAGCCTGGTCTACAGAGCAAGATCCAGGAAAGGCACAAAGCTACACAGAGAAACCCTGTCTCAAAAAACAAAACCAAACAAAACAAAAACTAAACAAACAAAAACTAAATCTAGGGATACTTCATGATATTTTTCTCACTTAACTTTTCTTGTGCCTCCATATCTTTATCTGACAAGTTAAAACTTCAACAGTGCCTCATAAGACCATTGTGAGATTAAGTAATTAATATTGTGAGATAGTGGAAATGGTGGAAGATGGTGATGATGGTGTTGATTACAGGACCATGCTTTAGCCAGACACAGTATGCGCATGTTGTGAGTTCTGGTGTGTAAGCAGCATTGAGATGCTGAACGAGGTGGAGGAGTGTAGACAGACATAGTGAAGTAAAATTATGGTGCATGATACTGTCTAAGGGGAAGAAGGCGTTAGGAAAGTAGAAATCAGAGGGGCCCAGCCCCCCCTCAGGTCAGGAAAACACACGAAAGGATGTGATGCTTCAGCTGAGATCTGAAGCAGAAGTGAAAGTTAGCTGGATTGGGGGAGGTGACGGGAGGCTATGAGCTCTTGCTCTAGGCAGAGCTGTGGTATTTTGGACTCTGGGGGAAAACGGTGCACCTTGTGAGGGTTGTAAGGAGGTGGTGAGATGTGACTCTAGAAATAGAGACAGAAAGTAGATGATGGAAAACTTGTGAATGATCTTAAGGATTTGCTTTACTAACACCAAGTACTGTTCTCAAGACTTCTGATTTTGTCAGCCATCATAATTCAGTGAGATAGGTGCTATGAGCTTCATTTTGTCAATGGGGAAGACAAATCATTTGTCCAAAGGCACAGACTGAGAAAATACAACAGCCAGGAGGTGACCTTGGTCTCTTTGGTTTTTACAGTTAGAATGTCTTTGATCACTAATGCCTTTCGAACTTGAAATCCGGCTGTTAGAATTTGGAGCTAGCCTTGGTTTCTCTCAACCTCAGTGTGTTCAAATTACATACAATCAATATTAGCCCCATGAACTATTGAAAATGAAGAAATATACATAAAGGGTCAAGTATAGTGCAAGGCATATAGGCAGAGGAGCCACTGTTTACGGGCTCAGATGCTGGCACAAGGAAGTGTTCTTCCTTTGCAGTTCCAGTGATATGAGGCAGAACCCTGTGAGCATCTGCTGCATGTTTGTTTGTCAGTCATCTTCCAAGGACTGTTGAAACCCACAACAAATACCTCATTGACAGGTTCAGCACGTTGGATTCTCTACCTGCCATCCTTTGTCACTGACATTTAGGTCTCCTGGGAAGAGTAAGCCTGATGCTTCCCTCAACCTCCTAAGAACCCTTCTCTTCAGGATTCGATGTCTTTTTCTTCTTCCAGAGAGAACTCTTTGTCCTGATCTGCTTAAGACACAATGATCTTCAGCAGTTAGCTAGAATTATTCCTTAACCATTTTTGTTTGTTTGTTGTTTGAGATTCGGTCTCCTTATGTAGCCTACTTTGGCTTCAAACTCAAAGTTCCTCTAGCCTAGACCTCCTGAGCGTGAGCTTGTTTCTCACTTTATAGTTGTTATTTACACTTTCTCATGTTGGTCTTGGGGCAGATGTCTCCAGGTGGTAGCAGAAAGACCCAGGACGCACTCAGATTATGATTGGCTTCATAAGAAAGGGGCTTGGAGGGTACCGAGGCCTAGGGGGGGCTTTTTGTTTTCTTTTGTTCACTTGTTTGTTTTTAATCTTGATGATCCTCTAAGTTACACAGTGGCAATATTCTTCTTAGCACAATTGGAGAAGCAAATGCCTACAGCTAAGCAATATGCCCTTTAATGAACTTTTTCTGTCTACAAAGTAGACATTTGCTAAGTGTCTGTTCTAGGGCAAGGAAATAGAGCTGCAAGCCATTGTCCCTTCCCTCAAGGATGAGGCAGACATTTGAACAAATAAATATGTATAGCGCGTGAAGGTCTGACATGGAGGAATAGTAAAAAGTCATCACTTTATTTTTATCACCTATTTGAGGAAGGCCAGTGAAAGATTCAGAGAAGATGAGAGGCTTGCCCTGGGCTTGAAGAAAAAGTTAGGAAGACATCCCCAGTAGAGGAGAGGACATCCCATGGCTCATTGCAATTAGAAGACAGGGCCATTGGAGGCCATTTAGCATCAGTGTGGTTGGCAGGAGGGAGAAAGAAACGGGACAGTCAGGGAAGGGCAAGATGATCGCCCACTGTTATGATCCCTGAGAACTTAGGACTTGCATGAGGGTGAAGACCTTTTATAATTTCCTCCTTTCATTTGGTCTCCTGGCAGCCGTCATTTTCTCCATACCCAGCCTATCAGCTGTCTTAATCTCTGGATGGCTCTCCTCTCTCCCTACTTGTCTGCACTCCTGGCTAGCCTGGCTTTCTTTTCCACAAAAAGAAAACACAGTTTATCTCTTGAAGACCTCTGACCTGACAGCTTGGAGGAATAAAGGTTACCAGGTGAAAGGGCATGCGTGTCATTTACTTTGTGCAGCACGAGGTAGCTGGGAAGAATGAAGTCCATCTGTGACCAAACACCTATGTTCCTCTTTCACTGGCAACGTCACCAGAGAGGAGCCTTAAGCTGCTCTTCAAATGAGTCAGACCTGTTGTTTCTGGAGAGTAGGGGCTGGTGCAGCCTGAGCTCCCGGGGACATCTGCCAGGTCCTTCTCACTGTCGCCTGTGTTCGTTTGCAGCCGTGTAAATGAGTATGGAAGATTATGATTTCCTGTTCAAAATTGTTTTAATTGGCAACGCTGGAGTGGGAAAGACGTGCCTAGTTCGAAGATTCACTCAGGTAAGGGAATCTGGAATCCAGGGCTGGGTTTGTTTGTCTGCCCCGTCTTCACAGTGACCATCTGCTGGATGGGTGTTTGGGCCCAGTACTAACGCCTGGGCTGCAGGTTCTTAAGGCACCCTTTAAAAGTTCCTTCAAGTTTATAGCCAAAGGTTTTCTAAATTGCCTGAGGGAGCATGGTGCTGAGGGCTTCTCCCACACCTCATCTTGCTTCCTCAGACAAAAAGGGGCAGGTGGTTTTGTTTTCAGGGCGCAGTATCAAAAATAGATTTGGCTTATGAAATAGATCAGTTCATAATCATCTAGAGGTGGAAACAAAGTAATCTGGGCATTAAACCAAGTCCAAATAATTCATTTTTAAAAAGCCCCAATACAGATTAAACCTCAGCTTTCTGGCCTATGTCCATTCTCATCCAAAAAACAAAGTGAGCTCTTTTGGTTTATAACCAATCTGCTTGGGTCTCTTAGGTAGGAATCAGCTGAGGGCAGTGATGAACCTGAACGAACCCAATATGCTTTCTGATTTGATTCTTTGTAATAGGATCTAAGTGCAAGTCCACTCCAGGGCTGACTCCTGGAGAATCACTGGCCAAAGTTACATACTTGTTTTTATATGGAAATTAGTGAAAAATCACTCTAAAGTTGACTTTGTTTCCCACTGAAAAATCCAAGTGATGCCCTTTTCTGGATCATCATGCATAGAGCCTGTTTTGGTGACAGGTGCTTTGGGAGCATTGAGATGAGCTCTTGGAAGGCTTAAGATGACCTGGTGTTGTGAAAAGAGCAAGACTCAAGGTTTTCCACCCAAGTGCTAGTCTGGGTCCCGATGCCCACCTTCCCTGGCCTCCCCACTGCATGCCATGGGCCCGTGAGCTCCAAGCCCCCTTTCACTGTAGTCTGTGAGCCTGTGAAAAACTGGAGGGGCACATTGGGCAACCCCAATAGCTTGAGGGCTCACAGTTGCTAGAATGTCAAGGTTTTCCCCTTGCTAAATGACCACAGACGGGAGCCCGTGTGTTCTCTAAGTCTTGGTCTGATGAAATCAAAAGTAAAAAGCCAACCAGCATCTGGAGTTCAGTCAACTATCACAGAGCAATACTGGAAACTCCAGCTGGTTTTACATCCACTTAACCGTAGCAACTTTTCTTGCTTCTGTAAGGAGAACAC
>CABHPQ010001441.1:0-48809 GCA_902168405.1 Peromyscus aztecus | reverse complement strand
TGGAAGTGCTTTTGTTTTTGATCAGTAATTCTGCCAACAACCATGTTTTCTTTTCTGTCTACTTTTTATCTCTCTATCCCTTCAGTTTTCCCTAAAGTTCATATTTCATAGTCAAGATTATGTTTGTTTTTATTATTTAGTAAGCAGTTGAATTGGATTTAGCTGGTTTTAAGATAGGAAGGTTTGAGGAACAGAGTGGGGGGGGAGGGGCTTGGGAAAGATTTGTTTTATTTATTTATTTATTTTTGGCATTTGTTAGTTTGCAAACAGCTGGAGCTATAAACCTGAAGCTTGGCAGCCTTCTGCCTGAGCCAAGCCAAACAGGAAAATCGATTCAATATTTGTAAATAAAGTTATGAATGTTTATATTTATATCACTTGCAGACATGCAATGAAGCTTTTGCTTTTGGTTTGAAGCTCAGTGTTCTGAGTTCAAACTTTAATTAAGGAACTCTCTTGTTAGGGTATGGATTTAATTAAAGATATCCCAGTCTTAGCTGCAAGAGCTAATAAAGTCCATTTTGCTTTATTCCTGGAATTCTGCAGTCTGAAGAGGGAGGAGACTAGGTAAAGACATTTTTTCTTGGTGGAAGTCCTTGCTGCCCCAACCCTCTCCCGAAGCTTACAGGAAATATGAAAAAGTAAGCTGCATTATACATGTGGTCTTGCTAATGTCCCTATTCTCTTGACACTGTTATGTTTCCAGTTTAAGGTCAAGCAATTTTCTCTTATTTCATGCTTACAGCAACTTCAGACTCAATGATTTTGAGGTCTAGAGAGGGGGAGTGGGTGGTTTAGGGTTGCCTGGCGCCTCCTCTTCTGATGCTGCTTCCACTCTGCTGTCTGGACTGTGTCATAGTGTGTGTGTGTCCACCTGGGCTGTGTGTCATGGTGTGTGTGTCCATCTGGATTGTGTCATTGTGTGTGTGTCCATCTGGGCTGTGTGTCATTGTGTGTGTGTCCATCTGGACTGTGTGTCATTGTGTGTGTGTCCATCTGGACTGTGTGTCATTGTGTGTGTGTGTCCATCTGGACTGTGTGTAATTGTGTGTGTGTGTCCTTCTGGACTGTGTGTAATTGTGTGTGTGTGTCCATGTGGACTGTGTGTAATTGTGTGTGTGTGTCCTTCTGGACTGTGTCATTGTGTGTGTGTCCATCTGGACTGTGTGTCATTGCGTGTGTGTGTCCATCCGGACTGTGTGTACTTGTGTGTGTGTCTCTCTCTGGACTGTGTGTACTTGTGTGTGTGTCTCTCTCTGGACTGTGTGTACTTGTGTGTGTGGCACTGTACCTCAGGTGACCGTCCTGAGGCCCAGGAGAACTCAGAAGCTTCGTGTCTTTCACTCATTCTCATTCTGTAGCAGAGCTCCGCACACTTTCCTCCCCTCTTTGTTTTAACCAGTCTTACTTACCTTTTCTTTCCCCATCCTGACAGTCCTGATGTCATTCTGGTGACTCATTCCACCCCAGTCTTACCCTCGTGTGAGTTTTCTGTTTTGAAAGCAGCACTCATGCCCGCGCCTTCAAGATTCTCTCCTTCACAGCCAGCCTCCTGCCCGGTCATTCTTTCTGTGTTTGCTCCAGTCAGAATCTCTCTCTCCATCTTCCTTTCCAGACGTGACACTAAGCAGAGTACTCTCTCTGCCAGTCACCTGGGTCAAAGGATGGCGGAGACGAATTTCTAAACGGTCTTATTAGGATGGGGTGGGGAGTGAGGAGAACGCACTTAATTGGAAGATGTGCTGAAATGTTACTTGCCATTATTTCTTCCTTAGGGTCTTTTCCCCCCAGGTCAAGGAGCCACAATTGGAGTTGATTTTATGATTAAGACAGTGGAGATAAATGGTGAAAAAGTAAAGGTAAGAAGCTAAATTTATAGTAAACCTTTGATGTGTTCTCTAAGAGTTTAGGGGAGGATGTACAGTCCTTTCTTGTTTTTGTTTTTGAAGATTTATTTAATCGTGTATATAGTGTTCTGCCTGCATGTATGCCTGCAGGCCAGAAGAGGGCACCAGATCTCATTATGGATTGTTGTGAGCCACCATGTGGTTGCTGGGAATTGAACTCAAGACCTCTGGAAGAGCAGGCAATGCCCTTAACCACTGAGCCATCTCTCCAGCCCCCCCCCCCATTCCTTTTTTCATAACATTTATTAAATCGTTTCATTCACCCCCACACTGGAAATGATCCAGTGGGGTGGAGCTCAGCTGGCAGAGCACTTGCCTAGCTTGCAGGAAGCTCTGGATTAAACTACCAGCACCACATAAAACTAGGTGTGGGGTAGTGCATACCTGTAATCCCACCTAGGAGTCAGGTGGAGTGATTGCAAATTCAACGTCATCCTTAACATAGCCGGTTGGGGGCCAGCCTAGGTTACATGAGAACCTGTCTCAAAAGAAAGAAAAAAATACACAGAGGCAATTTAGGAATGATGTGTTTATCCGAAGACAGCGGGGGAAAACGCATTTTCCCGTCATGTCAGAAGGGAAAACAAAGGAGGAATTTCTCTTTGGATTTCAAAGCTGGACCAATAATGTTTCCCTTCTAAATAAAAGCTCTATTTGACAATGCTTCCTGATCCCCACATTTCATTGTAGGTAGTGTAGGTAATTCAGTCACATGAATTACTTATTAAAATTATCCTTTCTCCCACTATACCTTTGTTTTCGAACTCTAGAGGTCCAAGAAAGGACCTTTGACCTCTACTCTGTCTTCCACTTGGTGGCTTGTAGATGGCTGGTACTTAGAAGAAGTATAGTATGTTCAGAAACAGGAGGTAGTATGTTCACTGAGTGTGTATTATAAGTCAGTGTCTCTGATAGATGCTTTTACATATGTTACCATTGTTACTTTAACTCTTGGTATGATCTCTGGGAAGTAGATGGTATTGTCCTTATTATACAAGCTTCAGCGGTTACTTCATTAATTTACTTAGTCCTGGCTGTAGCGGTATGGAAACAAGCAGGATCTCAACCTCACTTGCTAACCTATACTCTCCTAACTCCATGGGGTCTCCTGTGGGATAATAGGGGAACGAAGGCACAATAGGTTCATCACCTTGCAGCAAGAAAAGGAGGTGATGGAAAGAAATAGGAAGTGAAGAGCTGAGAGAAGGCTTAGAGGTTGAGTGCATACTGCTCTTGTATATGACCTGAGTTTGGTTTCCAGCACCCATGTAAGGCTGCTCACAACTGTCTGATACTTTCTTCTAGCCTATACTCACAGGCATCCATACTCACCTTCACATGTGCCTACACACACACACACACACACACACACACACACACACAAGTACACACACACACACTCTCTTTCATAGTTAAAAATAAAACCATTTTAAAAATGTGAAGTGAAACTAAATCACATGGTAGGAGGTAAGGATACTGATGTTTAGCACTACCATTCAGTTACTGAAACTTCTTGGTCAGATCTTCAGAGTCAGATCCCCTGGAAAGATCTCAGTCATCTGCAGCATGATGTAGTGGTACTGGAGCTGTAGCTAAGTCTCAACCTAAACATCCCACTTTAGTTTGTGTTATTTGCATTCTTCTCCCAATCGATTGTTACTTCACATCTTATGAGTGTCTTGGGAAGGGTAGGAGAAGCTCCCTGGCATTCTTTCAGCAGTCCATAAATACCATCACAAACAAGGGCTGATATGAGGCTCTTGATAAGAGACAGGAACCTTCTTTATCTCCTTATGTCCTGACTCTTTGAGATGGTTCCTTACCATAGAGACGTCTCTACCAAATATAATGATGAACAGAAAACTGGGATACTGGGTGTAAAATCTACATAAATGCCAACCAGAAGGTCAGAAAGGCTATTTGAAATGAAGAGAAGGAGCGAGGCTGTGGGGACAGGAAGGGGGTAGGATCAGGCTGAAGATCAGGCTGAAGAGATGCTGACAGGAAGAGCCTTTTGTAGCTTTTTTTTTTTTAATTCTAGAGGAGGTAGTTGCCAACCTAAGGAATCAGGAAAGGATAACCACCTTTTCATGTGGTTCCCTCCTAGATATGAGTTCCCATTTGCATATGTACTTGTGAGGTCATTTGTTTGACCTGAAATGTTAGTGCCTACCATGGACCAAGCTTGGGCCAAGAGCAAGGGAAGATAAGGAACGGTCCCATGGTTACAGAACAGGTTCTTTTCCGTCCATGAATCCCAGGCTTAGCCATTCCATTTATTCTGTTTTGAAAACAATGGCTTCAATTTTTAAATATTTATTTATTTATTTATGTCTCTGAGTGTATATGTGTGTGTGTGTACATGAGCACACAGCATGCATGTGAAGGCCAAAGAACAACTTGTACGAGTTCTCTCTTTCTACCATGTGGGGTATGGGGATCAAACTTGGCCCTTCCTCACTGAGCCATTTTGCTAGCCCTGACCTCATTTTTAAGTGCTTATTACATGGCTAAAATTCCATCTTTTTTTTTTTTTCTCATTAGATTCAACCACAAGACCACAGGCTCCCAAGAGCAGGGTTTTCGTCTTACTTATCTTTATATTTACAGCTCGGTTGCTGCCATTAACACCTCTTTAGACTGCTACTATTTCATAAGAAATGGGAGTTGGCCAATCCAGTTCAAGCTGCCTATGATTTATTTATAAAGCAACATGTAGAATGAGATATAAAAAGAAAAAAGAAAAACTATACATAAGGAAAAAAGATATAAAATGATGATATTCAATCTTATCCATTGATTTTTCAGCATATCACAAATTAATAAGTAATAAATAAAAATGTAAGGTCAGCCTACTGTTTAACCTTAGATTGATTAGAAGAGTTGTTATTTTTTCCCCCTTGAGATAGGGATTCTCTATGTAGCCCTGGCTATCTTGGAACTTGTTCTGTAGACCAGGCTGGCCTTGAGCTCACAGAGATCCACCTGCCTCTGCCTCCCGAGTGCTGGTACTAAAGGCCTGCACCACCACCACTTGATATAAGAGGTTGTTTTTATCTCTAATCACACCTAGGTTACACAGATAGGAGATTCGTGAGCATAGGTTTAAATGTTCATTCTTTTGATGATCTGTCCGTCCATCTTGTGTTATAGTGGATGCATTGTGCAGAGCAGCATGGTAGGTGAAGCATCACTGACTTTTGGAACTTGCTGATATCTCGCCCTGATAACATTTTGTCTCAGATCTTTCAAAACCCCACTCATCTAAGAATAGCTAATCAATTCCTCCTTTGTGATTTCACAATCCTATGTTCATCTCGTTAACCATTATTCAACTGTGCCCATTATTTACCGTGTTAGGATGGAAACAAAGATACGACGTCAAAGAGATAACCTTGGTCCTCAAAGAACTAATGTACTTAAGAGGACAGCCTAGCCAACTGATGAGAGGGGCAGGCAATAGCAGTGCAGTAAGAGAACAGGTGAGCAGTGCAGCAGCTCTGTGCTCTAGGTGAGAGTGGCAAGGAAATCCATGACGGCAATGGGGGTGACACTTTGACAGATGGGAGACTAACACTGGGAGACACTGTTCTTTTTTGGTTTTTCGAGACAGGGTTTCTCTGTGTAGCTTTGCGCCTTTCCTGGAACTCACTTGGTAGCCCAGGCTGGCCTCAAACTCACAGAGATTTGCCTGGCTCTGCCTCCCGAGTGCTGGGATTAAAGGCGTGCGCCACCACCACCCGGCATTGGAGACACTGTTCTTTGGCTCCTCTTTGAGAGGACATTGCTGATCAGTTGTAGAGTTGGGTTCTTACGATGATCTCTTAGATCAGGGATTTGTTTTAGTCATCTTATACTTAGTGCTCTGCAAAGGATGAAAAGAGACAGTGGATTATAGAGAAAGGTGATGAAACTAATTTGAGTGATAGACGATGGAATATAAGCATCCTTAATAATCAACTGCCAGGCTAGACACAGGCAGTCCTTTATGAGAAGGTGGCATATATCTCAGCAAGGTCATACAATTACTATTTTAGAAAATATTTTGATGCTTAAAGCGGTTCCCAAGATGTTCCAGTCATACAGTGCTTTCTAACGATTGACAGTGTCTTAATCCAGTTAAAAGTGTTTTAGAGGCTGAATGGGGCTTTAAAACAATAGCCTGCTATTCTAAGGCACATCTTGGCAGAAGAGGACCTCTGCTTTGAGGCAGAGAAGAGAAATAGCTTTTGTTCCAGCACAAACTGTCATGTGTATGTTTGCATTTAGCACACACAGACTTTAGTTTATATCATCAAAGAGCTGCTGCAACTTCAAATCAAAGGAGAATGTGTGTGCTGGCTCGTGGCAGGAGCTACCGCTTACTACTCAGTGTCTTCAGCAAAATTGCTATGGGGCCAGGGTGACACCAAGTGACTGCTGGATGCAAATGTACATTTAAATGAGCTTGCAATGGCAAAAGCAACCGGGTGGGAATAGAAGACCTGGAGTCTGATTCCCAGTTTTTTGGGTACCTGGGTGGAAGAAACAGTTTTTAATTAAGCTTGCCTACCTCACTGGGAAGGGGTAAGGAACAATTGATATCATCAGTTCAAAACGTTAGCATCTGCTTTTTGTCTCAGGCGTACTGTATTTGGTGAGGACAACAAGGCCCTGCCTCCTCCTGTTATGAATCTTTAGATGAAGTAGGCCAGACAGGCATTAAACAAACTATTTCAAGTACATGATTAAGATATGTCAATTGCTATGGGGGCGGGGAATGATACAAAGTATTGCAAGGGAGACTGTGGTGGCAGAAGGTTCTAGAAGGCCTTACCTGAGGAAATAGTAAAGAGGTTAACTTACCTGTGACCTGTGGATTTATAGTTAGGAGGGAAGCTGATAGCGATGTTCTTATCTCCCCAAACACTCTGCTCTGTCTCCCATTTGTGCTGTGATCTGTGCAGAGAGGTTGGGGGAAGAGATTTGGGAAGTATTTTCCCTCCTTTCTTATTGAACCATCAGTTTGCTGTCTTTAGAAATAGTTTATCAAACCCTATTTTAACACAAGTGGAGTCCCAAAGTGACTAAGGTCAGAGGGCTTAGTGTGGGGTGGAGGGGCAGGACCATAATAGCACCTCTCCTGTTTCCATCAACAGTGGGGATGTCTTGATGTGTTCATGAGAATTTTGTTTTCAAGACAGGGGTTCTCTGTGTAGCTTTGGAGCCTGTCCTGGAACTCGCTTTGTAGACCAGGCTGGCCTCGAACTCACAGAGATCTGCCTGCCTCTGCCTCCCAAGCACTGAGATCAAAGGTGTGTGCCACCACCGCCCAGCTGTTCATTAGAATTTTAAACTGGAAAAGTTGGAGGTTGTGCTTTCTTTCTCTTTGTTGCTGACTGAAATGCCAATGAGCACAGAGTAACAGCTTGCTCTCTATTGCAGTGTATGTGTGTGTGTGTGTGTGTGTCCAGCCTGTTGGCAAGAACACAGAGTCCATAGTGAGTGCTAAATTGTCTGTGAGACACTGAGCAAGTTATAGATCTCTCTGTACTTTAGTTTCCTGATGAGGGAAGTGTTGTATTGTAAAAGTTCCTACCTTATAGGATCATTGTGAAGATTGAGTTATTACGTAAAAAATGAATAGAATAGAGCTTGGAATATTATAAATGTACAATTAGTTTTTTTAATGATAAAAAAGTCTTAATTAACAAACAACCAAAAACAGGGAAGAGAATAAGTCCCTTCCCCAAACCAGAAACACTTCACTGTGAAAAGAAAGAAGTGTTTTCAGGGCAGAAAACAACCATGAAATTGTTTGGGTGATGTTCCCGTTTCTGAGCTATAGCAAGGCAATGCCTTTGTTTTCTGCTCTTCCAAGCTGATCCCTATCTTATGCCTCTACAGTTACAGATCTGGGACACTGCGGGTCAAGAGAGATTTCGTTCAATCACCCAAAGTTATTACCGAAGCGCCAATGCCTTGATCCTTACCTATGACATCACCTGTGAGGAGTCCTTCCGTTGCCTTCCTGAGTGGTTGCGAGAGATAGAACAGTATGCTAGCAATAAGGTCATCACTGTGTTAGTGGGTAAGTAAGGGCTAATGAGAAAGGATATTGATTTGAATGCATCAGAGAATTTATGGTCATATAATGCTTATGTGCTGGTACCTTCCAAGAACATACTATCTAGTTATCTGAGTTATATAACCAACATTCAGTTCTACAACTGAGGAGGACATAAAGTAAGTTCTGTCCCATGGTGATAATTTAGAAAAATAAAACAAAAATATTGCTGATTTTCCTGTCAGTTTGGATGAAAGAGTTAACAAGATGGTGGGTATTGCTGGTATAAAAGTAAAATAAATCTTTCAAGTTGATGAAGAATTCATATTGAAGCAGTTATTCTTTTAAAATGTATACTTTGGTGAATTTTTCTCTTCTTTATGCTGACTTAAGACTTCCCTCCTGTGTTTCAGAATCCACTAAAGGGAAGTGCTGCAGTTTGTCTTATAGGAGGTAGGGGGCCGTTTAATGGGGAGAAACCAGAAAATAACCCTTGCTTTTCTATGGTGACAAATGCACTCATTAAAAATGGAGTTACAGGGGCCTGGGGAATAACTGAGTTGGTCAAGTACTTGCTACACAGGCATGAGTACTGGAGTTAAATCCTTAGTAGCTGTGTGAAAACCTGGGTGCAGTGGCCCTTGCTTGTTATTGCAGATAAGGCGGAGACAGGAGGACCCCTGGGCATTAGTGGCCAGCCAGCGTAGCCTAACCATGCAGTCCCAGGTCTTACTGAGAGACTGTAGCACAGAAAATGAAAACCAAACCAAGGTGAGGAACAAGTTAGACCTTTGGTCTTCAAAAGCATGTTTGTGTACACACACACACACACACACACACACACACACACACACACACACACAGATTGCCATAAAATGGACCATATCATTATAAACTCTTCTGGTTGAAAATGAAAAGTTACATCAACTATCTGCTTGTTAAAATATTTTCTTCTTGGGAAGGAATTTTGCTGTATATTCTCATGACTTGAATTTTAGAAATATAGAAAACTACCTAGAAAGCGTCATTAAGTTACAAATTATGGCTAACAATAAGCTGGGCAAACATTTTATTATTTTTTTCTTTTATTAAAAATTCATTTTTTTTTCACATATCTTGATTACAGTTTCTCCTCCGTCTACAGCTCCCAGTTCCTCCCCACCTCCTCTCCCATCTGGATGCATACCTTTTCTGTCTTTCATTAGAAAACAAACAGGCCTTTAAGGGATAATAATAAAATGAGATAAAACAAAAACTAACACATTGGAGTCAGACAAGGCAAACAGAAGGAAAAGAGCCCAAGGGGAGGCACAAGACTCAGAGATCCATTTGTGTGTACACTTAGAAGTTCCATAACAAAACCCACTAAACTGGAAGCCATATATACACACGCAGAAGACCTGGCACAGACCTGTGCAGACCCTGTGCACGCTGCCCCAGTCTCTGTGAGTTCTTATGTGCTTTGATCATGCTGATTTAGAGGACATTTTTTTTTGGTGTCCTCTGGCTTTTACACTCTTTCCACTTCCTTTTTCACAGGGTCCCCTAAGTCCCGAGGGGAGGGATTTGTTAGAGACATACCATTTAGGGCCGAGTGTTCCAAGGTCTCTCACTCTGTGCATAATGTCTGACTGTGGTCTCTGTATTTGTTCCTATCACTGTAGGAGGAAGCTTCTTTGATGATAGCTGAGCAAAGCACTGATCTGATCAATGAGTATAGCAAAAAGCATTAGTCATTTTATTGCTACTTTTTTTTTTCTTCAAAGAATGGTAGAGTTTTGTTTTACCCTAGGCCCCTCCCTGGGCTATTCAGTCTCTGGGCTATTTAGTCTCTGGTTCTTGGTCACCCAAGCAGTGTTGGGTGTGGATTCCATCTCGCGGGATGGGCCTCAAGTCAAATCAGGTATTGGTTGGTTACTTCCACAAGCTTTATGCCACTGTTGCCCTAGCATATCTTGTGGGCAAGACAGCATTGTAGATCAAAGGGTTGTGGCTGGCTTGGTGTTTACATTTCTCTTTTGGTAGTGTGCAGAGTACCTTTCTGTGCCAAAGATGCTAGAATGTAGGGGTAAAGGCTCAATGTAGGCACCAGCTCGACTTCTCTATGCTCAATGAGTTGTGTAGGTGTTGTCTTCAGCAACGGGACCTTGTTAGTTTGTGGAGAGCAACCTATAGTCTTGGCAAAAGTCTAGGGTTTTTTTTTTTTTTTTGCGGATTCCTGTGGGATCCCTTTGTCCAATAACTCAATTAGATGTAATGCAATTCCAGTATTGGAAACTTAATTTAGCGATAAGAGATGGCCAATGATGTCATTTAGGTTGCCTTCATATATGCATATATTTTAGGAAGCTTATACTGTATTAGTTTTCCATACTATCTTTCAATTGGCCCTTAATTTTATCTGTCTCTTCCCTTATCCCCTCCCTCTTCCCCTCTTCCCCCCCCCACTTGATCCTCCCATTATATCCCCATACATCCATAACTATCTACTCTATTTCTATTTCCTTTTTTTTGTTTGTTTTTTTTTTTAGACAGGGTTTCTCCATGTAGTTTTGGTGCCTGTCCTGGAATTCGCTTTGTAGCCCAGACTGGCCTCGAATTCACAGAGATCTGCCTGCCTCGGATTAAAGGCATGTGCCACCACTGCCCGGCTCTATTTTTTTTTCCTAACAAGATCTTTCTGTCCCCTCTAGTCCCTCACTCTATATCTAACCTCTGTGGTTCTATAAATTGTATCTTGGTTATTGACTTAACTAATATCCACATATAAGTGAATACATACATATTTGTCTTTTTGGTTCTGGGATTCCTTACTCAGAATCATTGTTTCTAGTTCTATCCATTTACTTGTGAATTTCATGATTTCATTTTGTTTTAACAGCTAAGTAATACTTCATTGTGTAAATGAACCACATTTTCTTTATCCATTCGTCTGTTGAGGGACATTTAGGTTGTTTCCAGTTTCTGGCCATTTTGATTAGGACAGCAATGGACATGGTTGAGCTAATGTCTCTGTGGTTGGATGAAGTGTCTTTTAGGTATATGCCCAAGAGTGGCAAAGCTGGATCTTGTGGTAGAACAATTCCCACCTTCCTGAGGAACTACCATATTGATTTCCATAGTGACTGTACAAGTTTGCACTTCACCAGCAATGGAGGAGTGTTTCGCTTGTTCCACATCCTCACCAGCACGAACTGTCATGTGTGTTATTGATCTTAGCTCTTCTGATGGGCGTAAGGTGAAATCTCAGATTTTTTATTATTAGCCTAGCTTTTAACAGCTGAGCCATCTTTCCAGCCTAAGATGAAACCCCAGAGTACTTTTGGTTTGCATTTGCCTGATGGCTTAGGACGTTAAGCATTTAAGTGTTTCTCAGTCATTTGAGTTTTCTCTGTTGAGAATTTTTTGTTTAGATCTGTATCTCATTTTTTAACTGGGTCATTTGTTTTCTTGATACATAGTTTCTTGAGTTCTTTATATATTTTGGATGTTAGCCCTCAATCGGATGTGTAGTTCATAAAAATCTTTTCCCATTCTGTAGGCTGCCATGTTGTCTGAATGACAGTATTTTTTGCTAGAACAAACATTTTATAATAAGCATTATGACTGGTGTGTGTACATACCAGGAATTATACTAGGGCTGCTAACTTTTAGATGAGGAAACTGATGCTGAGATAGGAAATTCTGTCTGACATTGAACAGAATGTGAGGTCAACTCCCCACACTCTGTATTTGTCCTCTCAACTTCTCCTCCTGGCTGCTGGTGAAGTAGCTGCCTCTTTAGAGCTGGAACTCAGACCCAGTCCTGAAAACTCTCATGCCTAAGGGGAACCTTGGCCATGAAGCATTTGAATGCCCCTAGTTCCGAGCTGTCCTTGTATTCCACAGGAAACCCTTGAGAACTTGGGTCAAAGCATTACTGTTGGGCATTTTAAATAAGGAAGATAAAGGAAGACTTGAAGGGAGATAGGAAAAAGGATCAGCTCCCCCCTCCCCATGTGCTCTGGCTGTCCTGGAACTAACTCATTATGTAGACCAGGCTGGCCTCAAACACACAGAGACCTGCCTGCCGCTACCTCACACCATGACTGGCTTTTTTTTTTTTTTTAAAGTTATATGTTTCTTTTTTAATTAGTAAGTCTATTACAGAGATATTCAAAATCTATATGAATATCCTACTTCCTAAGTTTTTTTGGGGGGTGGTTTAATTTTATTTTACAATACCATTCAGTTCTACATATCAGCCTCGGATTCCCTTGTTCTCCCCCCTCCCGCTCCCCTCCCCTCCCCCCCAGCCCACCCCCCATTCCCATCTCCTCCAGGGCAAAGCCTCCCCTGAGGACTGAGATCAACCTGGTAGACTAGAAACCCCATCCAATGACTGAGGGATCTGGAAGCAGAGATCCACGGCTAGGCCCTGGGTGGAGCTCCAGGAGTCCAATTATCGAGAAAGAGGAGGGGTCTATAAGAGCGAGAATTGTTGAGACCAAGGTTGGATAAAGCACAGGGACAAATAGCCAAATGAATGGAAACACATGAACTATGAACCAATGGCTGAGGGGCCCCCAACTGGATCAGGCCCTCTGAATGGGTGAGATAGTTGATTGGCTTGATCTGTTTGGGAGGCATCCAGGCAGTGGGACCAGGTCCTGTGCTCATTGCATGAGTTGGCTGTTTGAAACCTGGGGCTTATGCAGGGTCACTTGGCTCGGCCTGGGAGGAGGGGACTGGCCCTACCTGAACTGAGTCTACCAGGTTGATCTCAGTCCATGACTGGCTTTTTATTTCCTTTATTCAGTGGTTTCCAATGTAAAGAGTTGGTTTCCTAGGATCTTCCAAATAGAACCACTGAAACTCATTTGTATTTTTAATATGCTGTGGACTTCTGAACTGAAGTGTGCATTTAGCGTATCCTGTGCAGTTACCACCCATGTTCCCATTGTTCCGTCATTGACACGGGAAGAAGCTTCTTCAGATGAGCTCCCAAAGCCCTTTGACATTTCAGGAACCTTTGGGACAATTTCCCTGCTCTCTGCCATGGCAAAGTCTCAGGCACATCATTTCATGCCCCAGACCTAGAAGTGACCATGTCTTCAGGAGGTGGCATTTCTTTCTAATGGGAAGTTTATAATTAGGAACCCCAGCTCAGTGTTGGGTTGTCCTTACATGTAGGTCATCTCTAAACTGTTTCCTATTGAAAGCTGACATGTACGCATGGATATGATGAATTGTGTTGTCTTAGTAGGTTCAACAAGTTGTCTTCTGACTCACAGGACTGTCTTAAGCCACACATGAAATCACCTTCACTGAGAAAGACACAGGACAGTTCACCTGGCTTGCTGGCAGGTTGGCATTAGGTATCATGGAGAATCAGCAGTCAAGAATTTCCAATGTTATGGCATTCTACTATGTATTTATAATTCATACACAGAGTAATTTATAAATTAGCTCATTTAAGCAATGTTACCAGGTAGCATAGTTGACTTTTGTCAGCCGACCTAGAAAAAGGAGTAGAAAACTTTTAAAAGATAAAACATACCATGAGTTATTCATACAGATACTTAGATCTATAATTTAAAACTGTAAAATTTTTACTTAATATCATTAATCTCATGCCTGTATTTCATCTTTCTCATGTCAAAAATACCAGTTCCAAGTGACATCAGCATAATTAATGACTTGTTTTATCCCTTAATACACATGTAACAGCCTCCTAATCCCAACCCCAGCTCTGCCATTGCAAGATGATTACTGAATGAGTTCAAGACTTTGTCCTTAAATTCCTTTTTTTTTGTGCTTTGTCATTTTTTAAAATTTTATTTTATAATTTAATTTAAATTCCTTCTTGTCCTTAGTGAATACACCTAAGGATACAGGGTTAAATCGTGTTTTCAATTTACTTGAAATAGTTGTCTCTACCTATGCCAGTATAGTATATGACAAACATGTTTAATATTCACAGATTGCTTTTAAATGTTAATTTTGTACTAATTACACAATTATATTGTTTAATTCTGTAAAATGTAAGCTTCTAAAGTCAAATTTGTAAAGCAGAATATGCTCAGAGAGGTCTGGTTTCTGCCCCTCCTTTGCTCTACTTTTGTCTTTTTGGGCAATCATTGTCTTGTTTTGTTTTGCAAGACACAGTTTCTCAGTGTAATAGGTTGTCGTGGAACTCACTTTGTAGACCAGGCTGGCCTCGAACTCACAGAGCTCCTCTTGCTTCTGTCTCCTGAGTGCTGGGATTAAAGATGTGTGCCACCACTGCCTGGGCTGCAACCACTGTCTTTTAAATTACAATCTTGGTTTATTATTTTCTTAAAAAATAAGCAAAAGGTGGAATTTTTAAAGTGTTCCATTTAGGCAGTTGCAGATAATACTTTTTCTGCTTTGCTTTCTTTGCTGGTATTCTTGATTCTTTCTCTAATTTACCATTGTTACAGGCAACAAGATTGACCTGGCTGAAAGGAGAGAGGTCTCCCAGCAGAGGGCAGAGGAATTCTCAGAGGCTCAGGACATGTATTACCTGGAGACTTCAGCCAAGGAATCCGATAATGTGGAGAAACTCTTCCTTGACTTAGCATGCCGACTCATCAGTGAAGCAAGACAGAATACACTGGTGAACAATGTATCTTCACCCTTACCCGGAGAGGGGAAAAGCATCAGCTATTTGACTTGTTGTAATTTCAACTAAAGGCTGAGGCAAAGAGAATCAAAGGGAATCAGTAGTTGCCTTGGTGGGCCGTATGTTGCTAGGGAATCTGGCAATGACTATGGCTCCCGCTCTTGGACCTTCTGACTCCTGTAGGCTCCAGAGCTTACAAAGCATGCAGGCCAAGGGCCTCGACTGCAGGCCAGCATTAGCAGAACACATAATGGTTTCAGCCTTTTGCAGTCTGGCATTGGAGCAAGGAGAAAATTGCACTAAGCGCTCCATGATCTGCAGAGCATGTTGCTTTTGTTTTTTAAAAAGCAAGTAAAAATGCATTCCTGAGCACAGTGCAGGGGATCATGTACTGTAGGAATCCCTCCTGTGTGTCAGCGGGTGCATGTGGGGCTGTTCTCTAGGCTTCAGTGGTAATCTGGTGCCCATGGTTTTCTTGTCTACCAGGTAAACCAAAACTGGAAAGGCCCAGTTCTGTCTCTGTGGTACTTATTGACAACCCCATGGAGATTTTGAAAAGTGTTATTTCTTTTGTCCACAAGCACTTTCAAAACCTTTGGGATGTAAAAACAAAAACTCTTCTCATGACCAACAGTAAAAATTATTGTCTGATAACATATACAGCTCCATGACTCCTTTTGGTGCTAATGATTATGGTATTTCACAGACCAAATGTTTTACTACATTGATATTGATACCCTTAGATGTATTACCTAGAAATAAAAAGAAAATGGGGGAAATCCACGAATCAGCAGTCTTTTTCAACGCTTCATTACCACCTTTTCTAGGATGGGTTTGGACATGAGAATCCTTTTTCTTTCATATTCTCCTTGAAATTTCTTAACTTTCTCCTATTCTTTCAAACACCTTTCCTGCCCTTTAAGTAAATCAAAGTCTGAAAAAAATGGGGAAAAATACAATGGATGATGGCATTAAAATAAAAAAGATTAGTTGTAAGACATTTTGAGTAGCATGAGAAAACAGAGCAGATATGACCAAAATACTGTGGAATACGGACTGCCTTCAGAGCAGGGTTCCAGACAGAGCACAGTCCTTCATAACAAGTCGCACCTTTTCCTTTCTGGAACTATCCTTGGCTAGACCAAGGCTTAGGATTTTGTAGACATTTTTAGTATGATGAGTGAGAATAGCAACAGATGAAAAGTTTCACAAACCATTTTTGTATCTTCAAGAAACTTAGGAAAGGCCTGCTTGGGAAGCAAGCCAAGTTGTCATTTATCATCTTATATTAATGTTGATCTCAGATTCATGACAATGCATTCTTTTCCCTTTATCTTTTCTTTCCCCTGGTCTCACCTCAGAGCTTTCCTTTCCTCTCCCTCTTCTTCCTTCCCATTCTGGTATGCATGTGTTACTGCAAATCTCCAATTCAAATGGAGGTGTATATGCCTTTACTTAGCCAATTTCAAAACAGGTCTCAGATTGGAAGATGTGCTGCTCAATGGGTTCCTGTTTCTTCAGTGCCATGATTTGATACCTTCCAATTTGTTCATGCTCATGAATGCAAATTGCAACAGCAATTAAATCTGTATATGCTGTTGGCGCCGTCAGGTGTTTCTGGGCTTGCTGTATAGCATAATTGAGTGATGAATCACTGAATGAGGATATGACGTGTAATTCTGCTGTTGGTATTGATGGTGACAATCTTGGACCTGACATGACACTCTTGGAAAGCTACTGAATTGTAAAGCAGTGAGTCAACGCAGCAGGCTATTGGTAATACATTTCTAGCGTTTATCTAGCAGATTCCATAATGTGCAATCTCTTTCACATGGGACTGCGTGTATTATTATCCATCACTGGTATTGTAACTTGCTCTCTATGCTTTCCTTGATTCTATAAGAAAGAGAAAGGCTTGCCAAAAGTTTGCACTGCCTTTCCTTTATACTGGGAGAAAAATCACTTGAATTGAAAATCAAAATCATTTATCATTACCTTGACTTCTCTATTAAGCCAACAACTAAAGGCATCAAATGATAAACTAATCAAGGTTACAGAAGAATTTATCTTTCTACTGTGAGAGAATGTCCCTAAATTTAGATTTATTGCTTTTCTTTACCAAAAACTTCTGATCTCCTTGGCATATGATGACTCAGCCTTGTCTCACAGCACTGTTAAAAATAATGTTGCTTTGTGAACTTTAAGGGCTTTGTTAGAATGGACTAATTTAGTTCCAGAATAACAGTTTCTGGGGTCACAGTTATGTTATGGTATTCTTATTTCTTAAGCGTATAGCACCCCCATCTGCCCTCCAAGTTCAGAAGCAGCTCAGGAGCTCTACTCCAGGTCCCTCTTCCCCTGGGTCTCTGAGACGTTCAGGAGATCACAGTCATCAATCCTTGCCGTTAGTGTGGACACCTGAGAAGCTGGACCCTTTCGTTCCACAGTTCTGTGACTTTCAGATTAGGCCTTTTGGATACTTGTCCAGTGATGTGTCTCAAATTTGAGAACAATCTTTGACAATATTATAGGTGCAATGAATACCAGTTTAATAAATGATTCATTGCCAAGATATTTTTTGTTTGTTTTTTTAAATGAAAGTCCTCAAAGTGGTAATTGAGAAAGAGTCATCTTAATCTAGGGAAGGACATAAATATTATTTTGCCTAATAATTCTTATTGGCAGGGCAATATCTGCTCTGATAAGCCAATTTTACATAAAATTATTTAATGGTGGAAAAAAAATAAGAAGATTTGGTTTATTGTAATGTAGTTTGGCTTATCCTGACAAGACTATCTCTTTTTCCATCTGTGATATGATATTTTTCTTTTTTTAAATAAACTTATTAAATACACGGCAATTTTCTGTAGCTTCCAATGAAAAGACATGTTCAGGTTCTAGAGTCATGCTGGGAAAAGATCTATGGAATCATATAATTGTCTGGTATGGCTTTGTATAGACTGTATCCTCAAGGACTTAGTGATTTCTCCTTTTCCTACACAAAGCTGTGTTCCTTTGTATTCTTTTATTAGATCTATTGGATTATATTAATATTTAATTATATAGAGCCTTTTGTGTAGACTTGTAAGTTGACATCATTGGCTTTTTCTGGCTTTCATTTCTCACCCATATTTTAGTCCTTTTTGATATCAGCATCTTCCCTAAGTGGCAAGACAATAACTAAACATGAAACAAATGTATTAGCATGACAGTACATCAAGTTCTGATTGTGAAACTAAGAGACCACTGACCAAAACAGGATGTTTGGACTAGTATGATTCAAGGCAATGAGGCTTGATGGAGGGAGGAAGCAGATTCTTTATCTTCTTTTCATGAAAGTATTCCTTGGAAGGATCCTAGTGACTGACTCCCAGTGTTAGATCAAGGATTTGCCTGTCTACTCTTTGAGCTATCCCACAGCATCAACTTTTGGTTAGACTGATTCTGAAAAAAAAATATCAGCTGCGAATCATTTTGAACTTGTCCCCCCACCCCCACCCCATGTATGATACCAGTGGCCTTAAAGATAGGGAAAGTTTCTGAGTCTTAATCCTACAGGACGCTCTGTAGCACATGGCCATACATACGTAAGGATCGCTTTCCTATTAGCTTCTGGAAGAAGTTGTAGGTTTGGACGTTTTTTGTTTTTGTTTTGTTTTGTTTTGAGAATTTTTAACTGCCATGGTTTACTTTCTTCCTTCAGCCATGGTCTTGACAGGTATGTTTCACATCTCTTCCTTCTGACAAAATGTATTCCACCTAAGCAATTACTGTTAAACACTAAACGAAGATATGTTTTCTCCTCTGGGTTTTCTGTTCCTGTGGCACAAGTTTATCTGTGTTTGAAAGGAACACTGCCTTCCCTTACACTGGACACACAGGCAATATTGGTTTGATATTATCCCTTCAGATCAGTCATTAATATTGAATAATGTAGCTGGCATTTCATTTCCTTCCTAAATCTCAGGATGTTCTTGGTATAATTACTCCTGGGAGGCACTGCCTTTTTTGTTTTGTTTTGTTGTTATTTTGAGACCAGATCTTAGTCTACATAGAAATCACATTGTAGTTCAGACTGGCTTTGAACATCCTCTTGCCTCAGTCTTACTGGGAGTATAGAGGTGAGCCACACTGGCTATCTTGGTGATCTTTGAAATTAAAAACAAATGGAGAGATAACTCGCTGTGTAAATGAGCTTAACACTTAAGATAGTTGAAGATTATTTGAAGGATTTTTGTGGGATGTGGCATAGAGAGGAATATAACTAGTAGATGCTTCACAGTTCCAAGAGGTAGAACGTAGACCACCACACTAAAGCCCTAGAGCCGCAGACTGGGCTCTGTGTTAGGGAGAATTTCTCAAAACATTGGAACCCTCCGGTAGTGGCTGTCTTTCTGTCAAGCAAAGGGTAGATATAAACTGTAAAGAAAATGTGGAGATGACCTACCTTGTTGATTGAGGGTTGAACCATATGCTCTAGTAACTCAAATTTCTAGATGGTAGTACCTTTCCTTATGCTCAACTAAATATATGTTGACCAACACTAATGACATTTAAAAGAGAAAAGGCTTTTTCTTCTGTCATAAATGCACTACCATCTAGGGAAAACGTTAACTATGTATCCTTAGGACAAGAGACTGATCTGCCATTACATCCTAAACTATAAATGCCTTGTCAGTCCCTGTTGAAATCAAACTGTCTTCCATGTTAAAAATGGAAGAGGTATGTATCATTTAGGCCAGGGCTATGTGAAATCATGGAAATTATTCATCTCATTTGACTTAGTACACAATGTCTTCTCTTCAGGATTTTAGAAGTGTTTTAGCGTAAGAGGATCCTCCATTAAAGAGTCCCCCAGTAGTCCAGTGTTCCATGAGAGAAGGATAGGAGGGTCACTGGCAGAAATCCATCCTTAAGATCTGCTTGAGGAAGTCTCAAATGACATTTGATAGGTTTTCTTGATTTGGGGGAAAGTGAGTTTGAAAGGGTGAAGGCCAATTGGTTTTATGTACAAAGTAACAAAACCGGGCTTTAACTTGAAAATAAAATCACCTAAAGCAGTTTTTGCTAATTAAAATGTATAAAATTCCATTTTTAAAATAGCGTATACCCTTTCCAGTCTGACAGGTGGCTCTTCCTTAGTCTTTACAAAAACAAACCATTGCGCTTGAATCAGTATGGGGAGAAATATACTTAATTTGGGTGGGACTTTCTCTGACTCCTTGTAGAGGAAATCTGAAGATAAAGGCTAGTTGCCAGTTCTTCTTTGGCCTCATCAGGTGTATGAGTTGATTTTTAATTTTTTTCTTGCTTTTCCACCGATTTAAAGCAGAATGGCAGATGCTGAGCCGTATTCCAATGAAATTCTTGGTCAGTGGTAACACCAGAGGGTAATAAAGGGAGAGGCATAAAAGTGGGGCGCTAGGTTAGCTGTGTGCAGCCCTACAATATAAAAGTTAGTGAAGGCTGTAGGCAAAATTTGAACTGGAGTTTTCTCATCTGTGAGATGAACCTGTTAGGAATATGCTGAAAATTAGATGAGATAAATTAAAAATATGTTGCTCAGCAAATAGGAAGAACTCAAATATTAGGGTTTTTTGTTTTTGTTTTTTCTCTACCTACTTTAGACTTTGGAAGTAGGGGCAGTGACATGTGACTTTAGTCCCAGGTACTGGGGAAGCCGAGGTGGGAGCTAGGGTAACAAAGGGAGACTCCATTTCTAGACTTTAAGAAATGGTTTGGGGCAGTCTGTTACAAAGAAAAGAATTCTATTTCTACAAGAAAATCTCTGATTCACTTTGTTTCTTTCCATACATCTTGGGAGACATTCTGTCTCAACAGACGATTCCAGGGTTGTAAATTCCTTATCAGGAAACTCTCTCTTAGAACTGAAATACCTCACAGTGCAATGCAAACCTCTTCTTGGTCTCGTTCTCCACGGGAAGACCATGCCCTGGTTGTTATCTCTAAGGTGTCACATTTGCTGTCTACTATTGCCCTTGTTTGTGTTTGAAAACTAGGTCATAAAAGCGTGTTAAGGTGGTTATTGTTATCCTCTTGGTGAACATCAGGGTAGTTGTTGACTCTTAGTTTCTTACTGGGATCAGATTTAGATAATGATACTATTAATTAGCTCTTCAATTACTCATGCATTTCTCCTGTTACTAATAATGTATAATGAATGACCAAGAAAGAGTAATTCTGGTTGTGTGGCTTTTCTTTCCATCTGTAGGTAAAAATGGAATCATAAATCCCAGTTATAGGATCTGCTTTTAGAATTTAATTCCATATATGACATCACTCGATGAATGTATTACTAATACTCCAAGATATTTTTATCCTCCTTTCTATGTGTGTGCTACATTTTGAAATAAAAATTGGGGTACTAATCTCCCAATAGAGCAAAAATTCATATGCAGAGTAAGAAAAGAATCTGTTTGGTTAGAATAATTCACTAGTTGGTGAATGGCACATAGCTTTTGTTTAAGATTACACAGTTATGCCTGGGTAAAATAATAATAATAATAAACTTGATAAAGCCCTCTGAAAAACAGCTGCTAAGCATATTGCTTCTGGAATGTAATCATTAGGAATAAATATTCTCATGTCCTATACAATTACAGAATGTTAGTGGAACTTTCTTGTAGACTATTTGACAATGAATGTCAGTTGATTTACTAAATGAATTTTTAAAGTAATTTTATCCTGTAAGGACTGGTTGGGATTTTCAGGTCCCTGACATAAAACATTTCGAATAATTGGAATGCTGGCTTCTAACTTCTACTCATTGGAGTGTCCGTCTAGACATACCAGATGGTTAGAGCTGCCTTGATGGTGTGTAAATAAGACACACAAAGCTGTCTTAACTAGTGCATGAGTAAAATTGCTATTTTCAGAAAAGAAAAAATTCTGCTAAAAATTTCAATAAAGAACTAAGACAAGAATTTAAAAAAAGTATGCCCTGTATATTATTGCACACACTTTATTGCATGACTTTTAGCATAGGGATGAAATAAAATGCAAAATATTTAATTCTGGAAATCTCAGCAGCTAGTTAAAATATTTACAGAAGCTGCTTTGTGAAGACTTAGAAAATCCTTGATTTTCTTCATTTTCTTAATCTCTCCATTAAAACACAGATATTTTACATATACAGTTTCAGCAAACAGGTTGACCAGTGAATTTTATGAACTCAATTCCTAATATATGGCTACTGGTTTTATGCATAAGATCTCAGTAAACTCCACATATATATCACTATATAAATTCTAATAATCTACTTTAATATAAGCATAGTTCTTGGTTTTAAATGTCAATATGCAGATATTAACAGTACAATATATATTTTGTGTCCATGTATTATTTTTACTTAACAAAAAGGCCATTAGAAATATAAGCTACTGGTAACCCAAGTACAATTAGTTAAATACATTGTGTAGAAAGAAGATTTATAAAAAAAAAAATTCAATCCAGTTTCATAAAGGGGACAAAGAAGAACCAGGAACCCAAACAAAATATTTTAAAGTTAAATTATGTCTTTTAAACATTCACACAATCCACACACAGTAACTCACCCCTTTGAAGTATAAAATGCAGTGTTTTTAGTATACTCATTATATTGTACATTCCACTACTCTCTAACTTCAGAATATGTCATTCCCAAAAAGCTCTGTGTCCATTAGCAGCCAAACTTCCTCCTTCCCCTGCATCTGGCAATGGTCCATCTGTTTTCTGTCTCTGTGGATTTGCTTTTCATATAATATAACCATACAATGTGTGGCCTCTTGTGCCTGGCTTCTGTTAAGGTTTTCAAGGCTCATCTGTGTTGTAGCATGAGTCAGAACATTCTTTTTATGGCTAAGTAATATTCCATTGTGTGTATGTGTATATATGAGTGTGTGTGTGTGTGTGTGTGTGTGTGTGTGTGTGTGTATTATTTTATTTGTGAATTAATCACATTTTGGATATTTAGATTGTTTCTACTTTCTGGTTAGCATAAGTAATGCTGCTAGAACATTTATGTAATTTTTGTACATGGTCATATGGTTTCTTACACATCTCAAAAACAATTAGACTAACAAATCAAGCAATTTGTATTTATTTAACTAGAACATCATAAAGTCCTGCTTGGAGAATGAAACTTATGATCTTGGTTAAACTGATCAACAGGACCCCTGAATAATGCCTAGCTGTCAGGTTTATTTGTGAGAATCTTTCTGTGAGGATGTCATTTTGATATGGTTACCAGTTTTATGAGGACTCCTTCAGTCTTTATAGAAATTATATTGTCATCACTGAGAATTTCAAAGTGCTCAGCATTCCTTTAAAGACAGCTACCAATCATACTGGAGAAGGCATTCATTAAACCTGGTAGGATCATTCAATCAATGAAGGAGCATTTTAAAGGTATGGTTTCTTATTTATCAACTATCTCAACATTTGGATCTTCCTCCTTGGAAAAAAGATCATCAAATCGCCAAACCTACTGACTGTTGTAGTTTAAGTTTTATTATTAAGAAGTAATTCATAATGAGAGTAAAAGTGTAAAGGATGTATTTTGTGTGTAAAGAATGAATGTATTTAACAAAATCTTTTTATTTGTAATGATTTTTTAAAAAGCTGAATGGAAATTGATTTCCCATGTACTTGTACATAAATAAACATTTCCTGTTGCCCCCAATTGGAGAGTTGTATGCCATGTCAATATGTCAAAACCAAATGAGCTTCAAGTACACTCATATCCTTCAGTCTAATGTGAAATGTGCCCTGCATGTGGGGCTCCAGATCCTCTGAGTTTGAGTGTTGATTTTCTAGCTGGCAGACCTTTGACAAGTCATTGAATGTTTTGTGTATTTTCTCCTCTATGATAGAGCCTATAATAAATCACCTTAAAAGCGTCTTTAGGTTATAACACTAATGAGACTACTCTGTCATATTCAGGATTTGAAAATCATCCATGTTAGTTACTGATAATGATGAGAAAGTTGCTTTATCCTATGATGCATTAGATGGGGTAATACACTGGTAACCAGGAGTATTAACTGTATTCTTGTCTCAGTAGAACATTAGTGTAATCATGTTTTTCAACTTTTAATTTTTCAATTTCAAAGTAAGGGTATCTCTATGTTTCCTTCTAGCTAAATACATTACATAGTTCTGAAGAGATCTCACTTAAGATGTTTGCTACACAATTAAAAATGGGAGCACTTATTAATTACTAGTGAGGCATCCATCCATTCATTTATATATTTACCATTTATTGAGCATGTAGTATAAGGCAAACCTGGCCCTGCCCCTTACCACTACTATAGCAAGAGTCAAAGATATGTACTTTTTCTCAAACTTCATTTTATCTCTGTAGCCGGAAGGTTTCTCCTGTCCCGCCCGGCACTTATAAGCGGGTTGAGGTCCCGCAACTGCTTATAAAATAATCATTAAGAGGCTTAATATTATTTACAAACTGTATGGCCTATGGCTTAAGCTTCTCGATAGCTAGCTCTTATATCTTAACCCATTTCTATTTATCTGTAAGTTGCCACATGGCTTCATGGCTTACCAGTACTTTCACATCTTGCTTCTCCTGGCAGTGGCTAGCAGCTTCTCTCCCCACTCTTTCTTCTTCCTCTCTCTGTCTTGGATTTCCTGCCTGGCTATAACCTGATTCACCATAGACCAGAGCAGCTTTTTTATTAACCAATCATAGCAACATATATTCACAGCATACAGAAAGACATCCCCCAGTACTAGCGGCTGTGGGACCTTGGGGCTGGGTGAGACTGGAGAAACCTTCCGACTACACATTTCCAATACTTGACTCTCACCTTCTGTCTTGTAACATTCATATGACAGATGCATGACTTGGATTGAATGCAATAGCTGATTAGGAGCACTCAACACTCACCAGCTCTACTGTAAAGAAAAACAAAAGCAACAAAATATTGCTGCATTTTGAGATGAGTGATAATGGAGGATCACTGTAATCAACAGACTAGTACCTGGAACCTTGTAAGATTCAGGATCTTGGGACAATAGTATATTAAGAGAACCAGTCCAGGCATCTACTGCCCCTCTGGTGGGTTAAGGGAGGAAAAAAATAGTTCCAGTGAACCACCAGCAAGGCTGCTTACATTAATGGCTACTGCAAAGTTTTGCAACCCTTGTAGGCTTGTGTAACTGGATAAGCCTGAAATCTACTTAGTAGCTTTGCTTTGGAAAAGGATTTCATATCATTCTTCAGCAAGCCTACCATGAACTGTAGTGAAGAGCCATCTTGAAAAGGAATATCAGAAACCCCTGCATTACAATTTCTGGGATGTAACAAACACATATTCTATGGCACTAGCTCAGTGCTTAGTATCCTAGTTGAGAACCAAACTTGGCTCAACAAAGTGACTGTGACGAAAATCCATTGAGCACCCTATACTGTACAGATGGGTGATGCAAAATACAGGAGAAGGGAAGGATCAAAGGAGAGATCCTGTTGGGTGGTGGTGTTGCACGCCTTTGATCCCAGCATTTGGGAGGCAGAGGCAGGTAGATCTCTGAGTTCTAGGACAGCTTGGTCTACAGAATGAGTTCCAGGACAGTCAGGGATACACAGAGAAACCTTGATGAGAGAGAGAGAGAGAGAGAGAGAGAGAGAGAGAGAGACCCTCTCTGGCTTCTATGTGCTCTTGCCATCATGATGCCTTTATAAAAGCCCCAGTCAGTATTGGTGCTATCCCTGAACCTCTAGAACTGTGAGCTAAAGAAACACCTCTAAAAAGAAAAAAAAAAAAAGAAAAGGATAGCGAGATCAACAGACTTGCACTCTGAGATGAGAAATGGGAGAAACCATGTAGATTCACACCTGTCAGTCACTCGTGCTGGACTAACCACTCCTTTCAGTGCGGTACATGGGTGTCAGAAACAAGGAGAGGGAAGTTTTGCTTCCACAGATGCCCACTCACAAGGGCATGCTGAGGTAGCTGGAAACAATGCCCTAGCTCTGTGCTGCTGCCCTGTCTTAGACTATATGGTCCAGAGAGGAAGTTTACTTGGGAGTGACTGTGACATACTAAGCTCACATGTGGAGGTACTTCAGTTCAAAGATTCTTAAGGAGAAAAGCCCTAGTCAATGGTTCATATCCTGATTCATGGTGTGGCAGGGGCAGGGGCAAGGGTACAGCTCCTAATACTTCTACAGTAGCAGCAAAGAACACTACAATTCTTGCTGCTTTACAGATCCTACCTCTACTGGCCCCATATGCTCTAATGACCGTGGACTGTTCTCAGGACTGGGTGTGACCACCATAAGTACTTTAGGCCCCTTACTACTTGGTGCAGGCAGTGCCAAAGACCCTTACCAGTAATACAGCCAACATCAACACCACCAAAGGATGCCACTACCACCTGATGTAGATTTTAGAAGTTTATCCCACATCACTCTGCCTGACTGCTGGTGTGTTCATGTGGACCACAGAGCCCAAACAGTGCACATCCTGTTCACATCCACTAATCACACCTAGAGAAACTACAGGGAAGGGCTGGAGAGATGGCTCAGCAGTTAAGAGCATTTACTGTTCTTGCAGAGGACCTGGGTTCCATTCCTGGCACTCAAAAGGAGGCTCATAACAGTCTGTAAGTTCAGTTCCAGAGGATTCGACACCAAAATGGCCTACTCTGGCACCAGGCATACTACACATGGTGCTCATACATGAATGTAGACAAAACCTCATATACATAAAGTAAAGTACTAAGGTAAATCTTTTTTTAAAAAAGAAATTACAGGAGACTATACTTTGGTGCCTGTCCATCTGGAAAAAAAAGCTAACAATTTAAAACAAACTGATACCCACACATCTTTAGGAGAATGCCACTTACTATGGCCACACTGTAAAAGCAGTTGAAAGAACCATGAGACATAAAAATCTAAATGCAGAAACCCAAATCATATTTAAAATTTTCTAAAAATCATTCTCTAGCAACAAATTCCAAAGAAACTGAATGGATGAAAGGTCTGACAAATAATTCTGGAGAATGCTTGATAAAAAATGTGATCCAAAAGAATTCAGATGAAAGGTTAGATGGAATTAGGAATACATCTTGGATATGAATGAGAGATTCTGCAAAGAAATTGTGAAAAAGAACCAAATAGAAACTTTGGAAAGGAAAGCCTCAAAAGAACAAATAAAAGATTCAACTTAAAATCTCAAAAAATAATGAAACAAAATATCTACATGGAAGACAGCTGTTTTAAAATATTCCATTCAGAAAAAAGGGCAACAAAAATGTAGATAAGAACAAAGTAAAGTCAGGCACAATGGCACATGCCTTTAATCTCAGCACTTGGGAAGCCAGAGGCAGGTGGATCTCTGTGAATTCAAGGCCAGCCTGGTCTACATGGTTCCAGGACAGCCAAGTCTACATAGAGAGACCCTGTCTCAAACAAAGCAAAGCAAAGCAAAGCAAAACAAAACAAAACAAAACAACAAAAAACCACTACCATCAAAACCCAAAAAAGTAAATATGAAAATACCAAAATAAAACCCAATGCTTTGTATGCTCATTTGAAAAACTAATTAAAAATAGTAGAAACAGCTGGCCATAGTGGCACAACCTTTAATCCCAGCACTCAGAAGCCAAAGGCAGATGGATCTCTGTGAGTTTGAAGTCAGCATGGTCTACATAAGTGAGTTACATGTCAGCCAGGGGTACATAGTGAGACCCTGCTTCTTCCTAAAGAAAAAAGTAGAAACAAAGAATGAAGAGAGAATTCATGGTCTTTGGCACACTATCAAAGATTAAACACCTATATTGTTAGTATACTCAAAAGAAGAGATTAAGCACATAGCAAACCTATTAATGATGTTGGGCATGGTGGTACACACCTGTAATCTCTGTACTTGAGAAACTGAAGATCATGAGTTTGAGGTTTACACAGCAAACCTGTCTCAAGAAATAAAACAAAATAGTTAAACAGCAACCATATTCAATGAAATGATAGCAGAAAATTCTCTGTTCTTGAGAATGACACAGGCACCCAAAATCAGGAGGCTTATGTAAATGTGACCCCAACTACAAACAGCCCGAAATGATCTCCTCCACAGCACACTGTTATCAAACTTGTCAATTACAGTTCAAAATTTAAAATCTGCAGGAGAAAAGTCCCAAGTCACACTTAAGCGCAACTCCATCAGAGTCTAGCAAATTTTTCAGCAGAAACTCTTAACAGACAAGAAGGGGATAGAATGACAGGTTACAAGTCCCAAAATAGTTCCAGCTAACTATTAGAAGGTATGACTTTGTTGGAGTAGGTGTGGCCTTGTTGAAGGAAGTGTGTCACTGTGGGGGTGGGCTTTGAGGTCTCCTATGCTCAAGCTATGCTCAGTGTGACACACAGTTGTTGCCTGTAGATCAAGATGTAGAATCCTCAGCTCCTTCTCCAAAGTCAAAAGTATCATTATTTACAGATGATATGATACTATACATAAGCAACCCCCAAAACTACCAGGGAACTCTTACAGCTAATAAACACCTTTAGTCAAGTGGCTGGATATAAGATTAACTAAAAAAAAATATCAGTAGCCCTCCTATATATAAATGATAAACGAGCTGAGAATGAAATCAGAGAATCAACATTCTTTACAATAATCTCAAATATCTTGGGGTAACTCTAACCAAGCAAGTGAAAGACCTGTGTGACAAGAACTTCAAATCTTTGAAGAAAGAAATTGGAAAAGGTATCAGAAGATAAAAAGATCCCCCATGCTCATAGATCAGCAGGATTAATATAGTAAAAATGGTCATCTTACCAAAAGCAATCTACAGATTCAATGCAATCCCCATTAAAATCCCAACACAATGCCTTACACACCTTGTAAGAACAATACTCAACTTTTTATGGAAAAACAAAAACTCAGGATAGCTAAAACAATCCTGTACAATAAAAGAATTTCTGGAGGTATCACCATGATTTCAAGCTCTACTACAGAGCTATAGTAATAAAAACTGCATGGTAGTGGTATAAAAAGACATGTGGATCAATGGAATAGAATTGAAGACCCAGACATAAGTCCACACATCTATGGACACCTGATTTTTGACAAAGAAGCCAAAATTATACAATGGAAAAAAGAAAGCATCTTCAACAAGTGGTGCTGGTCTAACTAGATGTCTGCATGTAGAAAAATGCAAATAGACCCATATCTGTCACCCTCCACAAAACTCAAGTCCAAGTGGATCAAAGACCTCAACATAAATCCAGATACACTGAACCTGAACGAAGAGAAAGTGTGAAATAGCCTTGAGTTCACTGGCACAGAAGAAATCTTCCTGAACAGGACATCAATAGTGTAGATACTAAGATCAACACTTAATAAATGGGACCTCATGAAACTGAAGTTTCTGCAAGGCAAAAGACACCATTAATAGGACAAACAGCAGCCTACAGAATGGAAAAAGGTCTTCACCAACCCACATCTGACAGAGGATTGATTTCCAAAGTATATAAGGAACTCAAGAATCTAGATATTAACAAACCAAATAATCCAATCAAAAGATGGGTTACAGATCTAAATACAGAATTCTCAACAGCAGAATCTCAAATGGCCAAAAAAAAAAAAAAAAACACATAAAGAGATGTTCAACATCCTTAGTCATCAGGGAAACACAAATCAAAATGACTCCAAGATTCCAGGCAACTGGATGGAACTAGAAAAAAATCATCCTGAGTGGGGTAACCCAGACTGAGAAAGAAAAACGTGGGTATATACTCACTCATAAGTGAATATTAGCTGAAAAACAAAGGATAACTATGCTACAATCCAGACCCAGACAGACTAGGTAACAGGGAGGGTTCATGGGGGAATGTACGGATCTCCCTGGGAAGGGGAAATACAAAAGATTTCAAGAGTGGACTGAGGGCAGGTGAGAATGGGAACATGAACAATCAGGTTTGGGGGAGAGAGAGAGTACTGAAAGAGGCTACTGGAACGTGGGGGCATTTCAGGGTCAGGTAAAAACCTTGTGCAAGGGAATCTCCCAGGAATCTCCACGGATGACTCCTGTTAAGACTTCTAGCAATAGCAGATACATAGCCTGAACTGGCCATCTCCTGTGACCAGGACAGACTTCAAGTAGAGGGAGTGGGAAACCAACCCAATCACATAACCTTCAACCTACAGTCTGTCCTGCCTATGGGATATGCTAAGGTAACAGTGGACTAGAGATTGAAGGAGTGGCCAACCAAAGACTGGTCTAGCCTAAAACCCATGCCAGGAGAGTAAGCCCACCCTTGACACTGCCTGGCACCAGGACCCACAGGAATATACCTCAGTAGTAGAATGCATGTTTAGAATACACAAGGGAATTGTTTGCAGAAATTTCTGCTCTGACATTACCTATGTTATGGCTTTGTTCTCTTAATAGTTGAATCACCTAAGATTGCTTGCTGTTACTACAGGTCAAATCTAGTCATATGTTGGCAATTTTACGTGATTCTAATATTATCTAGTTCTAAGCATCAGGGACTGTGTGGCAATTACCACTAGCCAGAAGAAAATCACTGACCCAATGTGATAGTTTGAAAGAAATTAGCCACCATAAGTTCATTGGGAGTGGCACTGTTAGGTATGGTCTTGTTGAATAGGTGTGATCTTGTTGGAGGAAGCGTGTCACTGTGGAGGCAGACTTTGAGGTCTCATATATGCTCAAGCCACACCCAGTGATACAGACTACTTTCTGTTGCCTGCAAGATATAGAACTTTCAGCTCCTTTTCTAGTACCATGTCTGCCTTCATGCTGCCTTGCTTCCTGCCATGATCACAATGGACTAAAACTCTGAACTGTAAATGAGCCACCCCAATGAAATGTTTTTCTTTATAAGAGTTGCTGCGGTCATGGTGTCTCTTCAACAGCAAAAGAAACCCTAAGACACCCCCAATAGTACTTTTCCATCAAGTGTCTTTAGAAAGTTACTATTCCTCACACAATGTTTTTCCCATTAGCTAAATGGGATGAATTGCACACCTGCATAAATCCTAAAATGCTCATTCATAAACACATCAATATTGGTCACTATGTGAGAGGTATAAATGTAGCTTATCTCCTAACTATCCATGTTAAAATTATTGTGCATCTCATGTGGACAAAACAATGTTCCCAACAAGTATTTCATAAATTGAAAAACATTATTAAAAACTTTGAGGATAATTATTAGGGTTAATTATTTCTGGTAACTGGCAGATAATACCTGATCCCTGCTACATACCCCTAAACAGATCCAGTCTTAGGATGAAACCTGGATCTATATTTACAGTAACATGGTGTGCTTTTGGCCAGGTGCTCACAACTGAATATTTCAAGAACTGTAGCCCATTTTAGGAACTGAAATCTCATTTTTATTAGTTTCAGGAAACCATGTTAATAATACAAGATAGTCTCAAGTTTCACACTTGGTGTATATTCAAGCTTTCAGAGAATAGTTGTATTTTCAGATCTAGATAAAAACAAGCAAAGTGAAAGTCTTTCTTACTTTGATCTATATTGTTGGAGCTTAAGATCTACAATTTATTGATGCTTGTTTAGCTTCATTCTAACACTTTGAAGCAATCTTTGGAGTAGGAAGAGCACACAAAGCCGGGATGAAAATAGCATTCTAGGCAAAGGCTTTCAGTAACAGTATCTAATGCTTTGAACAAATTAACCTCTTTGAATCTCAGGTTTCTTTTCTTTCCCTTGGAAGCTTCTCTCTCATCTTATGCATTTATTTTACAATGCTGATTTATGAAGGTTAGAGTATGGCTAGTCGTGGTGGCCTTCAGATAAGGCACATACCAGGTACTGGGGAGTTTCCAGCTGAGGATACAGGGTTGGAAATCTATACCTCATGGGACACTCCCCAGGAATGCTAGAAACGCATACTCTTGACTGTAGAATCACTCAGACTCAAGGAAACAGTATCTTGATCCTACTCAACTCACATCCCAGATTTATTCTGGGTTGTTGCTGCAGACAAGCAATCCAACTGAATCTTGGGTTTCCTATAGAGTATAACAACAAAATCAATATTTGCCTTATTTATCTATCACTTATTATATGCAAAATCATGCTTTAGTCACTGGGGCCATATCAGGAATGAAAACTCCGTTACATTCAGGATCTGCATCATATGGAAGGGGGTAGAAAATACATAGTATGCCAAATGTTGATAGTTATGATGGAGATAGTAAGTCAGGACATGGCAGCAAGGTAGTGATGGTGCAATGTTGTTATTTTATACCGGATGGTCAAAGGAAGGCCTCAACAATAACATGCCACTTGAAAACAGACTTGAGGGAAGGGAAAGAAGTGTATAACTCATGCAGAATGTGTTGTAGGTACAGAGTATAGAATGTGCAAAGGCCTCAAGGCAGAGTTCCTGGTGTACTTTGATTTTAGCTTACACAATATGCAATTTCATTTATCTTTTCAAAAACAAATTACATATATCCCTGAAATTTCAAGAGTTCTCAGGCTCTATAGCAGCAAATGACAGCCTAGATGGCTCTAGGGTTTTACTCAGCTGCTGGCCTCAGGATCAGAATTATGAAATTTCACAGTAATTTCAGTTGAAGAGATCAGTTCCCCGATACCAATGGACAGTGCCAGCTTCTTATGCTCGTAGCCTGAACCAGCTTTCTGTTGCCTTCTTGCACCCTCTGGATTCCTACAGTCTAAAATTGCCTATCTGGGTCTTCCTGCACAGGAGCTATGAAAGGTCAAATGGAGGCTCCTAACCCTGGTAGGTCATTGTATACAATAACCTCAAGATGTCTTCGCCACTGTACTCCTAGTCACACAGCATGACAAAATGGGATCTTTCTCCTCTGCTCACCCATTTGCTGGAGGATCACTGCTTTACCCACACCCACAAGTGGATCTGAAGATTGAGGACTGTGGGCTTGTGAGGAAGAAAGGATTGCCTGGCTTTCATATGGCTTACCTTTTTGGTAGCAGCTTCTGGGTCCTGTCCTCTAACCAGAAAACTGCTCAGATGAGGTGGCATTCAGTCTGCTGATCTAATATCCTTTTCTTCCTCCATAGATTTCTGCATCCTTTCCTGTTTCTCACTTTGTGATTATTTTTATTATTATTATTATTTGGCTCCCACAAAGCACCCTCCAGTCCACCATCTTATCAGTGAATCACCAAATTTGTTTTTGAGTAACCCAGAGAGACCTGCTTATTGCTCTTGCCCTTCTCTCATCCCCCCACTTTTTTTTAATTGATTTGGCTTTTTACAAACTCAATTTGCATGCCAGTCTAAGTCATTCAGGCTCTCCACCACCTCCTCCATCTAGTAATAATCTGTCCCACCATAGACCTCAGTGGAACCAATGAACCTCGCGGCCAGATTAGAGTTCCTGGTGAACCACATTACTTTAAAAAATTTATTCAAAATTATACTTGTGTGCACGTGTCTGTGTGTGTGTATGTGCACTTGAGTGCAGGTGCTTGCAGAAGCTGGAAGAGAGCATCAGATTTCCTGGAGCTGGAATTACAGGTGGTTGTGAGTTGCCCATTGTGTGTGCTGGGAACCAAACTTAGGTCCTCCGCAAGAGCAGTTGCTCTTAAGCTGTTGGGCCATTTCTCTTAACCAAGCAACTGAACCTTATTATCATATTGTGGGGCAACTTGATATGGTGTCTCCTGATGAAAGAATTTAAATGCACAATATAAACCATGAAACACTTCTGTGCAAAGTCGGAATCTAACCAAGTCTTTAGAGCTGATTTACTGTAAATACTGGGACTAGAGGGACAATGTAGTCTAAAGAATCAAAAATACAGATCTAGAATGCAGGACACACTTCCAAAGTATTTTCATAAAGACAGTGTTAGGGAAGTAAGAGCTAAGGCACTGGAAGGACAAAAAGCAAACAAAACCAAAACAACAACCAAACATCATGAACAGACCTTGGTAAAATCCTCATTATATGACAATTTGAATATACATGGAAAAATTTAATAAGGGTTGTTAGAAAATACTGGAGAATTTGTATTTTTTTTCATGTGATGATATGTGGCACTATAGAAAGAAACTCTAAAGGCAACTCATGCAGAGATATTAGGTATGAAAAGTCCTGTCTAAAGTTTACCTTTCAATGGTTCAGCAAAAACCAAACTACTTCTTTTTCTAAATAAGACCCAGGAAAAAAAATGTACATGGTCCTGGTTGGCTTTTGTTAACTTGACATGTTGGAAAGAGGAACCTCAGCTGAGAAAATGCCTCTTTCAGATTGCCTGTAGGTGAGCCGACCGATAGTGTGCTTCCTTGATTAACCATTGATGGAGGTGGGCCTTCCTACAGGGGGTAAGATGGGGAATAGTAATATGGCAACCCTGTGTAGATTGTCTTAAGTTGTGTAAGAAAGCAGGCTGAGCATGCCAGTAAGCAGCATTCCTCTGTGGTCCCTGCTTCAGTTCCTGCCTTGACTTCCTGCCTTGACTTCCTTTGATGCACTGTAAAGTGAAAGTGTAAGCAAAATAACCTCTTTCCTCTCCAAGTTGCTTTTGGTCATGGCCTTGCCAGGAAGGCACACACACATAAAAAAGGCCAAAGGCTGAAAATGGATCTAGGCAATACAATTAGGTGCTATTCAACTGTACTATTCTCTTTCAAGGAAGGAGACACAGTAAACTATAGGAGGGATTATTTGGTACAAGATCCAAAGAAGACAGGCACAATGAATTAATAGCCCAAAGAGAAAGGTTACTACCATGATTCTATGTATCATTTCCTAAGATTAAAGGAAACCTAGAAAAATGATGTAGGTGCGGCAAGCTGAGAGTTATATTAACTACTTTTCTTTCTATTACTGTGGTAAGTCATCATGACAAAGACAACATCAAGAAGGGTTTATTTGGGCCTAGGGTTCCAGAGGACTAACAGTACTGAGTAAGTTAAGTAAGCTGAGAACTTACATTGTAAAGTGCAAGCATGAATTGTTTAAGGCCAGCTCCCCACCTTTTAAAGGGTTCCTATGAGGAGGAGAGATAAGAAACTTTTAGATCGAAAGATAGCAGAGAGGAGACAGAAACACAGCATAGCTTCGGTACCACCTGGATCAAAATCCACAAGCACCTTCTGTGTCTTCAAAAGGGCTTTTTATAACAATGCCAAGGGGTGGGGCAAAAGACCTCCCCCTTGCTAGATCAAAGCACACCGCACAGCCAAGTGCAGACCCTTCCCAACACCTGATAACAATGTCAGTGGTCAAATCATCCCCTTATGCAGCCCTGCTGGGTAAAGCAAGCTCAGATTCTTGTAAGTTCTCACTAGGAAACCTCTGTGGGTCTCTACAGTGAATGCTATAGGATGGATTATTTGGTACAAGATCCAAAGAAGACAGGCACAATGAATTAATAGCCCAAAGAGAAAGGTTACTATCATGATTCTATGTATCATTTCCTAAGGTTAAAGGAAACCTAGAAAAACGATGCTAGACAGCAAACTAGAAATGGCAGAGGCTTTTTAATCTCAAAGGCTTCTCCTCAGTGACACCTTTCTTCTAGTAAGGCCATACTTCCCCAAACAGTAGCACCAACTGGGGACCAAGTGTTCAAATACCCAAGACTATGGGGGACATCCCAATCAAACAACCACAAGAGTGATCTGAATATTACATATGAACAGAGGGAAGGAGAACAGCAGTGTGTTGGTGACATGAGAATAAAGATGTGGAATAGCTCCAGCATGGAATGGCAAAGCAAGGAGACAAGGAGCTTGCAGGATTCCACAGGGACAGTCAAAGCGCTGACTCCAGAGTCTGGAGATTATTCTTTTTGTCTACTAACACTCTAAGCTTATCTCCTGTAATAGAATATATTAGATTTGAATTATCTGATTATACATTCTAGGTCTAGCTTCTTAAACAATGGGTTGTAAACTCATTTAGGGTCATGCAATTTAATGTTGGGTGTTAAAAAAGAAAAACAAAAACCTTTGGTAACAGTAAAAGGTTTCTGGGGAAAAAAAAGCAATGTACAAGGAATCCAAGGTATCTCTGACAGTGTTGGACTGTTTCACTGTGTGACTTCACATTGGTTTTGAACATATTAACATGCACTTTGAACTATGCATGTTATGACATGCGATGCCAACAAGTGTTGTATGTTATGGACCGAAGTGTTTTCACCACACAAACAATTTTCTGCTCTTACAGAAAGTCTAAATGTGGAAAACAAAGACATAATATTTTTCTATGATCATTCCTAAATATGTAAATCACAAATTAAAGTATATTTAGATTCCAGTGTAGAATGTTTGATTTTAAAAGCTGCTGAGACTTGAGTTTCTATTTTTTCAAAAAAATTTATTTATGTGTTTATCGTGCATCTCTATGATGTATGCACATGCCTGTGGTGTGCAGTGGCTAGACAAGGGCTGTAGTTATAGGTGTTGCAGGAAACCTGGCTTGTTATGTGGGTGATAAGATCTGAATTCTGATCCTCATAATTGTGCAGCAAGTGATATTAGCCACTGTCACAATTCTCCAGTGCCTTGAGTTCCATCAAAGATTGTTAAATGAATTTTAGCTTAGAATTTGTATAAAAATTTCAACCATCTCTGAAATGATCCTAAAAATACTTCTGTCATTTTGCACTACCCATTTATGCAAAGCAGCATGCTCACCTTTAACATTACAAGATCAGAATATTAATCAAATGTGAAAAACAATGAAGATGTTCTTGGTACTGAAGTACCAAAGGTTTGGTCAGCTTTGAACCTTCCTGTAAAAGAAACACATCTGCACCACTGCACTTTCTGTATAGTATTGACATTGCCTTATCCAATAGACTAAAACGTATTGAGATTAGTGAGCTTTTAGCTAGCCTTGTATTACAACCTCAGCCCAGCAGTTATGCTCTTCTCTTAGTTAACAATTAATAAAGAGATTCTGGTTTGTAAAGGCTTTATTTCTGGATGTCTATATTTTTAACAAATACTTTTAAATACAAAAGTCAACAGATTAGTACAGTCAAATGCAAGATAAAGTGCTCAGTTACCTAAATCACAGTATTCTGGAAAAAAGTCTTGGAGAAACCTTGAAAGATCCAACAGCACTCAGTACAGTCCATTCTCTAGTAATGATTTTCTGTTAAGTGTTCAAAATACAAGGACTGCTTTTTGTGTCAATTAAAGAAAACTATTTCCAAACAGATTTGCCTTTATTTAAAATTTCTGGGAATTGGGTTCATATGACTTTATGTGAAAATAATTTTGGTGACCAAGCACTTTTGTTTCAAACACTAAAAGTGGCAGTATTCTGAAAATGGAAGGCCACATTTGACCTCTGAAAAAACATCCAAAAATGGACCTTTCCTGTTTTCAGCCTGATCTTAGGATACTTCTGTTTTCACAACCTTTTCTGTACACATATTCCTTAACTTTTAATTAAGCATGCTGGTTTTATGTGCGACTTTCATCAGTTTCTTTCTTGGTAACTCTTTTTGGTCAGGGGAATAATGAACAGCAGGGCGTTTCCTTAAACACATGACTTTGAATCCAAGAATATCTGAAAGAAATCCTTTTCTGGTGGTAGGGGGAACCCATTCATCCATATCACTTTCAAGGCACTCAGCAGTAGGGCAGTGGTCGAAAATCGCTGGTTGTGTCAAACTAGGTGTAACAGGACTTTGGGATTTCTGGCTAGGTATTTTTACATTCTTCAGGCAGGATGAGGTGGCTTGACGCTTCCCATTTTCAGGAGAAATTTTTGTTTTATTATAGTTAGCATTAAGATTTGAATATAAGGAAGGCAATATTCCACGTAAGCCATGAATTCTTTGGTGGAAGCCTGCAACTGGAGTTGACTGTGAACATGGAACAAAGTCTTGGCTTTCTTCAAAATCACATTCTGAATCTGATTGAGAACTTGCTCTTGGATACCTTGACATTGATATGCTTTGCAAGGGTAGTTTTTGTGAAGGACGGTTGCAGTTTTCATCTATAGGATAATTTTCTGTGCAAGATGCTTCCCACGGCAACAAAACATCCTGCGATATTTTGGTAATTTCTGTTCCAATGTCTTTATTTTTAGCAATACCATCAAAAAGATCAGCAGAAGCATTGTAGCTACCTTCATGATCAGCAGAATAACTTTGTGTTAAGTTATTATTGATAGGCCTGTGAGGTAATTCTTTTGCTATATTTGTATTTCTTGGACTACTGCAAAGAGTCTCTAAAGGATATGTAAGTTTCCGGCATATTGTAAAATTGTCATCTTGGTTCTTTGACCAGCTATAATACTGCTTATTTTCTAATTTATGAAGATAAGAAACATCACTGTATTTCTTAGAACACAAGCTTGTCAATTTTCCTTTTGTTTCTGAATGTGATTTTTCGCCACATCCATTAAAATATTTGTTACTAAGATAAGAAGAGTCACTTGTTGAGGTACTAGGCCTGAGTGAAATTTCATCCCTTTGTTGTAGGTTCCCAGTGGTCCTCTTTTGGGTAACTGATGCTGCCATATCTTTTGAAGATGTAAACAGAGCTGACAGGCAAGTATCTGGTAGAAAATACTCTGAGATATCACTTCTATTACTGCCTATAGAGACAGCCTCTGCTGTCCTGTTGGGTTTTGATTCTTTTTGAATTTGAGCACTTGGATTAGACTCATAATTGGAAAAGGTCTCTTTACTAGAGTTGTCTTTCCCCATTGCTTGTGATGACCTTAAGCCTAAAGGCAGTGTAGTCAAGGCTCCAGTATTTCTCCTGGGAGTCACAGATAACCTGCTGAGCTCTGTGTGGAATTTATCAATGTCATTATCTGTAACCTGTTTTCTAGCCTTAGCATCTGTCTCAGTTACAGCAATCTCACTTTCAACAACTGCCAGAAACTTGTTCAGGCTTTCAGAGAATGGCAGATCATCCCAAATCAAGGAGTCACAGTTCTGGAAAGTACTTGTTCTTTCCTCATGTCTGAGTGATGACAATGCAAATGCAGATCTCTCTTGAAGGATGGTGGTAGTATTTACACCACGATGCTGGTAACATGGGATGTCATACTGGGAATATTCATTTTTAATTTCTGTTTCACTGTAGCATTCTTCATTATCTTCTTCAAAGGGTTCTTGCATTTGTGAAGGGAATAAATTAGAGTCAGACAGCCTAGTTTCATGAAAACTGGGGCAAATTGGACTCAGATGATTAGCTTGTAAATCAAATTCTCCGCCCAACTTTCCTGTTGTATTATTCTTGTCCATACAAGAAACAAGGCTCCGTGAACTCTGTAGGGGATCATGGCAGTTCTTAGAACCAGTGACTTCAGAAAAGGAGATGTACTGTCTGTTTTGGTTAGGAGTACCACTGGCCATGATTTGTTCTGAAGCTGAAAAGTCATTATTAGCTGTTACTTGTGAGTCAGTAGAAGTCAGTTCAAGTGATGGCTGCCAGAACCTGAAAAGATCATCTCTGCTGTAGGACTCCAGAAAACAGGATGTTTTCACAGAGCCATGTATGCTGCTAAGATCACTGTCTGAGTGATCCAAAGTGAGTGAGTTGCTGCTATACTCCTGAGAGTCACAATGATGTTTCTTGAAATTGGAACTGTGCAAAAGCTGATTTAAGTAGGCGATGACAGTAAAGCCTGTAACATGTGGGTCAGGCAGAACTATCTGGGAAGCTACTAGTGTTCTGACTTCTCCTTTGTGCTTACAGCATGGCTGCAAGAAGTTATTGCTGGCTGAGTCATGTTCACATACATCTCCAAAATTCTATGAAAGAAGTAAATGAATTTAAATGAGAACAAAATGGCTTTCTCTTGGCTCAAGGAGAAAACATGAATTTAAAGGTTAAACGAGATATGATGATAACTCCTTTAACTCCAACTCCTGAAAGAACAACACATACCAAAGACTATGAACTTGGGCACAGAGACTTAACTTCATATCTTTGTTTCAACAGTTACTAGGAATGCTGGGGTTTTGGATACATTATTTAACTCCTCTGTGCCCTATTATCTCATTTATGAAATAAAGCCTGTTGATTAACAATAACAAAATTGTATAATACTTAGTATCCTATAAATGCTGGTACTATTATATTTGTGAAAGAAAGAATAGAAAAAGGAAAACTAAACCATACAATATTTTAACAAAGTAAAGTTCCTTAGCTCTTGATTTCTGTCTTTGGGTTTTCCCATCTGGTAGTACTATATTCTCTCTACCACATCCCATTTAGAGTGTAATCAAATTTCCATTTGTTCTTTTTAATTTAGAATAGTTTATTACTACTTCTTCAAAGTTAGTACATTTTATCTCTTTCTACTATTATGTATATGTATTTAATTTAAGAACATTCTTCTTAATCTGTTCTTTTTGTAGCTCTGTGTAGCCTGGAACTTGCTATGTAAACCAGGCTGGCCTTGAACTCAGAGATCGATCTGGCTCTTCCTCCTGAGCAATGGGATTAAAGGTGTGTACCACCGTATAGGCCTTAATATATTTCTAATGTTTTTAATCAATATTCAGGTATTTGTCTTTGAGGTTATTTCTCTCCTTTTATAGAAGACACGAAATTTTACTATGTATTTGTACAGAACTTAGAGTAAAAGAAATCTTTCAAAACCAAGTATCTAATACTTTTTGCAATTCATAATAAATTTCCCCCCTTTAAAGCCCTGAAAACATTGAATTGGGCTTCTTTGGCTTTTATAATAGGAGTTGTAACCTATAATATTAAAATAGATCACGTGTAAGCTATTTCTGTAGTTTTAAGTGCTCCTACAAGCTCTAATACCTACAAAACTTCTAAAAACAACTTGGAGAATTACAATCATCTCATTACAATGGGGATCAAGAGGACATTCAAAAGGAAGCTGCTCTCAATTACCGTCACTCCAAACACAAAGCTTTGTCCAACAAAACAATTTTCCACTGCTGTGGTCAATAGGCTCTGTGTTCTGACACTGTCCAGGGGTTCTGGGATTTCACTAGAATCCTCAAGGTACCTTTGAAAAAAAAAAAGTGATGAACTTTGAAATTTTACCTTTGCAGTAAAATCAGAAGACACAATTATTTTAAAATATGGCACAAACCTTATCAGTTACATATAGAGAAAAAAAGTATGACCTTGGCATTTTGTCCCTACTAGATCCCCATAGTATAAAAAGAGAAAAAACATTTAAAGCCCCACAAAAAACCCAACTTATCCAATGTGAACATGTGGGGCGTTTACCCACCACCCCCACAGCTTCCCAGAGTTTTCTTGAGTGTGAGCAGCAGGAAATATTAGATAGAAAGATTTATTGCGGAGAATATCGCGGAGATAAACAGATAGAAAATAAAGGATAGCCTCGAGAGGGCCTGGAACCTTTTCCAACGGGCCCCGACTGTCTCTGCCCCAGGGTTTTTATAGAGACGCCAAGGGGGTGGAGCAAATGACCTCCTCCCCCAGCACAGCCAAGTGCAGACCATCTCAGACACCTGCACTCAGGCCCGTGGTCCTAATCATCCTCTATGTGGATCTGCTGGGTAAAGCCACGAGGAACCCGAGAACGGCCCCCCACATGAACAAGATGCCTACAAAGTCTGGGGAAGGAGCTTATCGGGAGACTAGCATGTGTAAAGTTTGCTCTAAGTTCACTCTACAGTACTGAAGGAAAAAAGTATACACTTACTTAATCTCCAGACCCCAAAGCCACACTAGGGAAGAGTGAGAGCAACAGGGGCAGGAGAGGTGCTTTTCTTTCCTTGCAATTCTAGATGTGGTCCTTCTAATGTCCCTTTCCTAAATGAATTTGCTCTAAGGTACAATCATATGAGCATGTTTCTTCTGAAAAATGACTAAGGAAAGAGGGAAGATGGTTGACAATGAGATAATTCTTTTCTTATATGGATTCTTAAAGTCTCAAGGCTGTGTCTTATTAGGTCACTGTGGTAGTTTGAATGTAACTGACCCCCATAAGCTCATAAGGAGTTGCATTATTAGGCCGTGTGGCTTTGTTGGAGGAAGTAAGTCACCATGAGGTCAGGCTTTTGCGGTTTCCTATGCTCAAGCTATACCCAGCGTCAATTCACTTCTTGTTGTCTGCGGATCAAGATGTATAATTCTCATCTCTTTCTCCAGCACCATGTCTGCCTGCACACCACCATGTCCTGCCATGATAACGGACTGAACCTCTGAACTGTAAGCCACCCCAGTTAAATGTTTTCCTTTATAAGAGTTGCTGTGGTCATGGTGTCTCTTTATAGTAATAGAAACACTATCTAAGATAGTCAAACTCAAGGGATAAATCTGCAAAGTGACTGAAAGAACTGACTAACTTGGATTAGAATTTTATATTTTAAATTGTAACCCCAAACTTAAAACATATGTATTTATGCAAAATTTTCTTTTTCCAGTAGATTACCTTTTAAGGAAACTGATGGCCTGAGATAAAGAGTTTCTTTTTATTAAACACAAATACCTTTAACATATGTATTTTCAAACCCCACTAGCATGCTAGAAGAGCAGTCAGGTAAAAGAATGCTTTAAAGACTCTTACCTCTTCAAACCAGTGGCAGTGAGTCCAAAAAATGTGTCTAAGCAGCTCCCGAACACAGTAATGATACACAACTTGCTGGATTCTGCCACTTTTAAGGAAAGTCTGTATCTGTAACTGGCGCTTCCAGCTTTGCCAGTAGAGCCACACTTGGGACAAGTAAACCTAGAAAAGTTGGGGGGACAGCACAGAGTTGTCCAAATTTAGGATGATAGTTTGTATAGCAATAGTAAATTTAATTCTTAAACTATTTACGATCAACAACTTTTTTTTCTCTTTCCTGAGACAGGATCTTGTGCGACATAACTGGTCCCGACTGTTATGTAGCTAGGGCTGGCCTTGAACTCTTGACCTCTACCTCCGGGAAGACGGGACTATAGTCATGCACTACTATAGCTAGTTTGATGAACTTTATAGATTTTAGTAACACCAAACTGAAAGAAACATATACCAAACTGCTAAGAAACTGATGGGAAACAATGTAACAAAATAATAACCTTGAAATATTTATATACCAAGAATTTACTTGGAAGCCAGGCAGATCTCTGAATTTGAGGCCAGACTGGTCTACAGAGCTAGTTCCAGGACAGCTAGGGCTACAAAGAGAGACCCTGTTTTGAAGAATAAAATACAATAAAATAAAATATCATTAAAATTTGCTTGTATTTTTTTTTTTCTGGAATCTTTTTTTTTTAAGACTTATTTATTTATTATATATACAGTGTTCTGTCTACATGCACGCTTGCAGGCCAGAAGAGGGCACCAGATCTCACTCATTACAGATGGTTGTGAGCCACCATGTGGTTGCTGGGAATTGAACTCAGGACCTCTGGAAGAGCAGCCAGTGCTCTTAACCTCTGAGCCATCTCTCCAGCCCCTTGTATTTTTCTTAATGTCCTGAAATTTAAGTTTTAAAAAGATTTATTTTTCTCTATGTGAATGTATCTGTATGTGTATACAGGTATACAGGTGCCCTACGAGAACAGAGGTATTGGATGCCCTGGGGCTAGAGTCATGATCTCCCCAACTCCTAAAAATTACTTTAATTCACCAGAATATGTTAAGAATATTAGATTATAAAAACTAGATATCAAAGGCATACAACTTAACTTGTCAAGATAATAGGATAATATGCAATTGTAACCAAAGGGAAGTTAAAAATGCACATCAAGTGTAAATCTCTTGTTATATACTGCTTGGTCTTGGAATAGTTACTAGATGCCTGAAAGCCTGAGGACTGGGTCTGTAAAATCCAATGCACAGGAAAGACAAAACAAAATCAAGTGATCACTATGGCACAAATCTTATCAAACTAACTGTTAGTCTGCTTCTTACTGCTGTGCTTATATTGTATTTTCCTCAGGAATTCTTGCCATGTCTAGATGGGCAAATTCTTCACCACTGAGCTATAGGCCCAGGTGGTATTTTTCCTGCTCTAGTCTGCAATATCTTAGAATTGTGAGCTTCATTTTTCATGAAACATGGTAATGGGAGAAACTAGGGTCTTATTTTTCCATGTTGCAATAATTTGGCTTAGACAGTGGGGAAGCAGAAACAGAAACATCCAGGTTAACAATGGCTTCATATGTTTGATTGCTGCCAGGGAGCTAATTGGTACAGTCTATACTCCTTAGCTCTTGAAATGATTCAACACTATCATAGATTTGTGCTAATTCTTACTTTTTTGTGCAACACTGAAGATGAATCTGTACAAATCCATTCATATAATCTCATTCAAATCTGCTCATCTGTGCTATAAGATGGCCATAGAATAAGGAAAACTGATTTACTATAATATAAACCTATTTTTACTAGTCCCAAGGTATAGTAGAGTGAATTGTTTCAAATATACATAATAAATTTTTTAGAGTTTTAAATAATGCATTTATGTATGGTGCAAAATTACTAGCAAATCTTAAAGTAATATGCATCAATATTTTGTATTTATGGAAGTTTCTAACACATATCAATTCATTCTGTGTTTACCCTCTTTAAAAATGGGAAAACTGGTTTGAATTTTTGTCCAAGGTGGCAGTGAATTTTGACTCAAATCTGAAACTGTCATTTCCTATCCTGAAGTTAATTTTTTCTTATCATAACTATAAAAAATATGATTGATGACAAATATAATGGCAATGATAGCTTGACAAAATCCAGGCCTATTTGTTTTACTGTTTGTATATAATATATTATATATATACTTTTATAAAACATAAATATATTGAAGATATTTACTTTACCTCTTAAAAACTTTAACAGCATACCAATCACCTGAGGATCCTGCTAAAATTCAAATTCTGACTCTGTAAGCCTGGGACAAGACTCATAGGATAATTTTGTATTTCTAATAAGCCTGGGACAAGACTCATGGGATAATTCTGTATTTCTAATAAGCCTGGGGACAAGACTCATAGGATAATTCTGTATTTCTAATACGCTCCCATGTGAAGCTGACGGAAAAGCAAGGGCACAGACAATATATTCAAAACAGAGACCTCCGATTTAAATTCTAGATCCATTCGCAGACAAGCGGAGCTGCCTAGAAGACTCTCAGATCAACTGGAAAGGACGCTCTCCAAACTGTTGAGCTGCCTGCAGGCTGTGTAATGTGCCACAGGTCTCCAGCTATCACGAGAAGTCACCCATGCTGGGCTGGGCCTTGGTGATGCAGCTGTCTCTGAGTCATTTCTGCTCCTGTACCCCTATTCCTGTAAGTAACCCCAGGAAAACCCACTGGTTCACCAAGCTGGACTTTGGTCTGTTGTCAGTTCCCTAACTGGGGTGAGTAGACATTTGTTCAGGTCTCCCCAGGAACAGTGCCTCACAAGCAGCTCTGATTCTCATTTCCAGTCAGGGAAAGGAATTTATGAGTGTTGAGACAGATCCTTAGACTAAAGGAACTATAGATTTGTTCTATTAAGTTACTCAGAAGACAATTTGCATGTTTGAGTTGGGTATATTTATCATATATAGCAGAGACAGTCTATGTGGATAAATCTCTTATTTATAATTTTTGGCATAATATACATCACATATATGTCATGCTGAGTGTTCATGTACACACTTGGTAGTTAAGTACTTATATAAAAAACTTAAGTAACTTCTATATTAATGCCTTATCTTTGTATCATGGAACTCTTCCAACTGAAATCTAACTTGAATTCCTAATAAAAGAATGAGAATGCTGAAACTTGGGTGAGGTCTTCAGAGACCTACCTACTACTACACTTAGAGATATTTATGATTACTACTCCAATCTCTCCCCCAGTGCTTCCATGATGTAATTAGACTCTGAATAGTGTAATTTGTGTGTTTGTATGTGTGCAGGTGTCTGTGGAGGCTAGAGGTTGATGTTGAGTGTCTTCCTCTACTTCTCTCCAATTTTAATCCTCAGGAGGGCAGGGCTTGTCACTTGTTCAGAGGACCACACTGGAGATATAATGACCCCACAGCCATCACAATCAGCCTTTCCTCAACTACTACGCCTTCAAATTCATCTGCATTAAATGTGGTGTAGCCCCATTTCGAGATCTTCTGATGGCCACGGAACTTGCACTTGGCTCCATGAAGGGCCTCAATCACATGTTCCTTATTCTTCAGCTTGGTGTGGATATACATGACGACCTGGGCAGTGTGCCCCAGGGCTTCCCAAAGGCACCCCACATACCTTTCTGGAGGTCAGACTGGGGAAAGCAATGATATAAGAGACATGACTGTCCACCATAAAATTGTCTTCAAGGTTCCTTAGGAAAACCCATATAAGCAACAGGCTGCATATACTCCAGGGTTGCTGCTGTTTGCAGCCATTGCATATTAGATCCCTAGAAGGAATGCCTTATTTGGTTTGAGATAAGAGTCTTTCGTTGAATCTGGAACTTACTGATCAGCAATACTACCTACCAGCAAGCTCCAGGCATCATCTTGTCTCTGCTTCCCTGGCACTGGCACTATAGACAAACACCAACGTTTTCAAAACCATGGCGTGGGGTTCTGAACTCAGGTCCTCATGCTTGCACAGCGAACACGTCACCAAGTCATCTCATTAGCCCTCAGGCTAGTCTTTAAATATCTCTATTGCTTAACTTGGGAGTTTAAAAAAGAAGTTCTCTCCATAGGACACAAAACACCTACTAGGGCTGCCATTGCTAAGGATCTGGGGTAAAAACAGGATCTGCAAAGGCTATGGTTGGGGGGACTCATCACAAACTTGGCTAAGGTAGTGGGGCAATGGAAAAGAAGAATTTCTGTTTTTTATGTTGGCTGATTTCTAGTAAGAAAAAAGGAAAGTAGAAGTGAAAATAGGAAAGGTTAAGCATCAGAATTGAGTTTTGTGGTATTGTTAATGTAATATGAATAGGCACATTGTTACTTTCTAGTGGATTAAATTTCCACAGGTAAGGACCATGTGCTTTGGGGTTTTATGCATCTAAATGATCCAGCTGGAGCTCTTTTCCTGTGGGATTTTAAGTGGAATTTGAATATAAACTGCACTGTTAGTTCAGAAGTAATATGGCAAATATGAATGTAGATCCTAGTCATATCGCTTAGCATTGAATGTTTATTTTTGCCCCTAACTAGCTGGGTGTGTGATTTGGGGTAAGTTATTTCACTTTTTTAAGCTTCAGCTGTTTTCAAATTTGGTATCAACAATAACACCCACTTTATAAAAATCTCTTGTATTAAAGGAAAATAATATCTGCAAATCTCCTAGTTTCATTCCTAGCACACAGTAAACATTCATACGTGGTATATATTGGTAACACTAGTCTAAAGAGCTAACAGTGGTATTATTGTTCAACCCAAATTTTTGTGAAAGATTATCTTCAAGATAAACGCTTGGTCTGTTGGGTATGGTAATGTAAGCCTGTGATCTTAGTACTTGGGAAGCAGAGGCAAGAGGATCACAAGTTCAAGGCCAGCTGGGATATATAGTGATATTCTGTCTCACTTGGAAAAGACCACAAAGTTTTAAAGATACTTTATATCTATATAGCTGATTATAAAAATTCTAATGTTTTTTCTCCAGTTTTAGCCCCAAACTAGTTAAGTGACTTGTGCAAGGCCACACAGCTATAACTGAGAGTTGGGGAATGATATTGTGGCTAATGTTTATAATCTCCCTATTTGAGATGCTTAGACAGAAGGGCTGTTACAAGTTTGAAGTTAGATTGTGATATACAGTGAGTTCCAGGCCAACCTGGGTCACAGAGTAAGACCTTGTCTTAATCCCCTGCCATCCAAAAAAGTGGCAGTGGTAAGATTAAACTCAGGCATTCTGATTCCATAGAATAATGCTGTCAACCATCATGATATACTGCAATAGGAAATGTATACTTGTAAGAGATTTTCAGTAAAAATGGGTGGCATCTTAGAAATCCTCATATATATCACGTATTGCACTAGATTTCTGTGCATTATTTCTATAATTATTCCACATTGTAGGTATCATTATTCCACTTTACAAATAAGTATTTAGGCTCACAGAATCTCCATCTCTTGCCCTGTAACATACCCTGAGTAGCTGCTACCACTCACCTGCAATTCTATGAACTCTAAATATTTCATAGTGTCTTTAAGAAAGTGTTTGATTCCTCCTCAAACTCCATTCAATTCTAAATTGTTCAGTGACTAGTGAAAAATTTTAGCTCACTAATTCTATTTACATAATACTAGGTGTTACTAACATCTTTATCTTAAGTCTAGACACAAAGTTTCAGAAGAACTCCAATGCCAACTTTTCACTTCTAGTCAACAAGACAGGTGGGTACACTTTGGGCTCTCAACTATACTTGGCTACAATGATTTTATCATGGTATTCAGATGTAGCCAAACAACGTTGTTGATGTACAATAGATTACTAGAATTTGAGAATATCTGACTTCAGAGTACTTGCAAAAGTTTCTGAGCACTGACATTTCTTAAAACCTTGTAGACTTTGAAACTAAGGGTAAGCTGGGCGGTGGTGGTGCACGCCTTTAATCCCAGCACTGGGAGGCAGAGCTAGGTGGATCTCTGTGAGTTCGAGGCCAGCCTGGTCTACAGAGCAAGCTCTAGGACAGGCAAGAAAACTACATGGAGAAACCCTGTCTCGAAAAACCAAAAAAAAAAAAAAAAAAAAACCAAAAAAACCCCCAAAAAACCAGGGGTAGCACAACATAACTGTGAATTCCAGACCACCTTGGGTTGGGCTGCAGAGACCCATTCACTAACAAACAAACATCCATCCATTTTGGAACATTTGTTTTTCAGATTTAGATTAGGAATACTCAACCAATAAAGTTTATGCAAATATTCTTAAATCTCCAAAGTTCTGAAATGTAAAACGCATCTGGTTCCAAACATTTTATAAGTAATAGTAACGATGGTGCCAGCTACTAAATTTACTTATATATATTAAAAAAATAAACTGGGCGGTGGTGGCGTACACCTTTAATCTCAGCACTTGGGAGGCAGAGGCAGGCGGATCTCAGTGAGTTTGAGGCCAGCCTGGTCTACAAAGTGTGTTCCAGCACAGCCAGGAGTGTTATACAGAGAAACCCTGTCTCGAAACGCACCCCCCTCGCAAAAAAAAAAAAAAACAAAAAAAAAACCTGAGGTGAGGACCATGAAAAAAACAAAATAAACATTCTTAAAACTTCCCCTAGAAACTGAATTAGCACTCAATTCTATTCTAAGATTAACGGAAGAACCAACCCTGAGAATTCCTGAGAGAATCTGATGTTC
>CABHPQ010001440.1:52141-80993 GCA_902168405.1 Peromyscus aztecus | reverse complement strand
TCGCTTGGGAGACCAGGCTGGCCTCGAACTCACAGAGATCCGCCTGCCTCTGCCTCCCGAGTGCTGGGATTAAAGGCGTGCGCCACCACTGCCCGGCTTGACTTGACCTTGGAAAGCACATGTTCATTGCTTCTTCCCACTGCTCATCTTGTTCACATCTGGTTTTTCAGCTTTGTGAAATTTCTCTCTCTTCTAGATTTCCCACAGAACAGGTAAATGTGAAGAACAGAAGCCTAAAAAAAAACCCTTCTCTGGATGCCCACCAGTGGAGGACATGAAATCAGTTATCTGTGGTGTTGATCTGTTTTTATCTCTTGTCACACATGGAAAGACTCAGTTGGTCTGCCTGAACCTGTCTGTCTTCTTGTGTTATGCAGAATGGCCCCCAGCACAGATGAACTGAATGGTCCATGGTCTTTCCTGACCTAATTTCAAACACCAGAAGTCTGTATACATTTCACTCAGGGTTTAGACCAGATTTGGGGTGGGGGGTGCTGTTTCTTTCAAGACAGGATTTCTTTGTATAGCCTTGGCTATCCTGGAACTCACACTATGGACTGGGCTGGCCATCTGCCTCTGCCTCCTGAGTGCTGGGATTAAAGGTGTGAACTGCCACCACCACCTGGTGTAGACCAGATTCTTTTTTCAGAAAGTAAAATTCTTTGGCATGTCCATGTTTGTGTGTTTGCAGGTGCACATGTGTGCATGTGAAGGCCAGAGGCCAACCTCATGTATAGTTCCTTAGGCTAGCTGTCTACCTTAGTTTCTGAGATAGGTAGGTCTTTCACTGGTACCTGGGATTTGTGGATTAGGTTAGCTGACCAGCAAACCCCAGGGATTTCTATCACCCCTTCAGCACTGCGATTACAGACTTGTGGCACTATGTTCAGTTGTTTATGTGGGGGCTAGGAATTGAACGCAAGCCTTCATGCTTACTTGTGTGACAAGCACTCTACTAACTGAACTTTCTCCACCTACCTCCCCTCCCAACCCTCCTGTGTTTTTGAGACAGGGTCTTGTAGTATAGGTAGGCTTTAAATTTGCTCTATAGCCAAGGGATGGCTTTGACACCTGATCTTGTCACCACTTGCCTCATGCTAGGATTCTATAGGAGTAAGCCAGCACACCCAGATTGAGAAGTAATAAATTATTGTGTGCAAGGAGTACCTTGTGAGTGTTGGCTGAATAACCAGTTTAGTTCTAGCACCCTCTGGGAGTTGTAACTTGAAATCTTCTCCCTAGTGCTTTTCAGACCAAGGGGCCACTGAGAAGCAACATGGTGGGAGGCTTTGAGTATTGTGGGTGGTCAGACTAGGAGAGGACTTAAAAAGTCTGTCCTCATGCCCTGTACCTTGGGCCTGTGATTATCAGGCTTGCTGACATGGACCAAGGGGCTGAAACTTTCCTTGGCAACACTCCTTTGTCTGAATAAAGTGTTGTTTCATTTGAAATTCAGCAACTGAACATATATAAAGTAACAATAGTGTATGTAGACTTAATTTTGTGTGCATTTTTGTAGTACAGCCCAAGGAGTGACCTAGATTTGATTCAACTGGAAATGGAAGGGGAGTTTAAAAAAAAAAAAAAAGAAAAGAAAAGAAAAAGAACAGTGTATGTGATGAACCAAATATCCATGATGTGGTTTTGGTGCACACCTGCAGTCCCACCCATATCTGTGCTGAAGTGGGAGGATCACTTGGACCTAGGCGTCCACATCCAGCCTAGACAACAGTGAGACACTGGCTTTTAAAAAGTTCCATTTGAGCTGGGTGGTGGTGGCCCACTCCGTCAATCCCAGCACTCAGGAGGCTGAGGTAGGCAAATCTCTGAGTTCTGTGAGTGTGAGGCCAGCCTGGTCTACAGAGCTAGTTCCAGGACAGCCAAGGCTATACAAAGAAACCCTGTCTCGGGAAAAAAAAATCCATGTGATAACCTTTTAATGCCTTATTTGTGTATTGCTTTAATTAGTGCAGTGAAATTTGAAGGCATTATATAAAATTAAGAGTAATGCAGAATGAGAACATGCTAGTAGAAGAGACTGAGGTAGAGGGACTGTTCCTAAGATCAGGAGTCAGAAAATCTGGCTTGGGGTGTGTGGTTTGAATATAAAATGGCCCCCATAGGCCCATAGGGAGTGGCACTATTAGAAGTGGCCTTGTTGAAGTAGGTGTGGCCTTGTTGGAGGAAGTGTGTCACTAGGGCGTGGGCTTTGAGTTTTCAGAAGCTCAAGCCAGGGCTACTGGCTCACTGTCTCTTCCTGCTGCCTGCGGATCCAGATGGAGAACTCTCAGCTCTTCTCCAGCATCATGTCTGCCTGCATGCTGCCATGCTTTTCACCATGATGATAATAGGGTAAACCTCTGAACTGTAAGTCAGCTCAGTTAAATGTTTTCTTTTATAAGAGTTGCCGTGGTCATGGTGTCTCTTCACAGCAATAAAACCCTAACTAAGACAGGGTTCTACTGCCTCATTGTTGGTTGCTGATTTTCCATTTCTGTAATCTGCAGGTAGTGACATGATTCAGAATTCTTGTTTCTAGTGATCATTAGTGGCACAGTTTTGTGTCATTTGTTACTAGAAGAGTAACAGCACAGAACAAGTGTTGCCAGTAGAAGCTGACCTCTTCCCCTGTCCCCTCAGAGTTGAGTGACCTTCAGGACTGTGAATGGTCAGATACTAATCACACATCTCTCATTTGTGGTTTAGATTCTTTTTGAGAAAGGGTGTCTCTGAACTTACGTAGGCCAGGTTGGCCTCAAACTCAGACCCACCTGCCTCCACATCAGTAGTGCTAGGACTAAAGGCTGTACTACCACAACCAGCTGTGATGTGGAATCTTATCATTTTGAGAAGATTAACACATGAGAAAGTTCATGATTATGAATCTTAGTACAGTACAGGGTTGCCATACCATAAAGGATATTTTCAGCTGAGCATACTCTTTCTGTTTAGGACCTAGCTCAAGTCTTTATGACAGCTCAGTGAAGCAGTATATATAGCAGGTAACACTAACCCCCTTTACAGATGAAAACAACAGAAAACTAAGCCCAGATCCACAAGTCTATGGGCCTTGCCATCCTGGACACAACCCAGTTTATCCAAATTTTGTTAAATCCACAGAAACTCAGGTGCACTCCTAGGACTTTCTGGATGTGAAGTAGCCTTGAAACAAAATTGTCTCTTTTTATTTCTCTCTTAATCTCTGTCTTAGTTTAAGATTTCTAGCACTACAGTAAAACATCATGACCAAAAAGTAAGTTGAGTCATTCTCTCAACTGAGGCTCCTTCCTCTCTGATGACTCTAGCTTGTGTCAAGTTGACACACAAAATCAGCCACTACACTCTTCTTCCCTCCCATCACCCCCCTGTTTGTGTGTGTGTGTGTTTGGGGGGGGGGGTCTTATATAGCTGGTGGCCTCAGATTTGAGGATGACCTTGAACTCCTGATCCTCCTGCTTTTGCCTCCCAAGTGCTGAGATTATAGGTATTATCCACCACACCAAGCTGGAAATGGAAAGACCCTTTTATGATTAAAAAAAAAAAAAGGAGAATTTGTTTCCTACAATGCCTTCTTTTCTTTTCCTTCTTCAGTAGATTTGATCTCTCAACATATTTTCACTTGAGATCTGTTTCTTTTTTATTTACTTATTTTATTCCATATTCATGTGCATATGCACACCATATGCATGCCTAGCCTGCAAAGGCCAGAAGAGGACTTCCGGTCCTCTAGAACTAGAGTTGGTTATGAGCCACCATGTAGATGCTGGGAATAAAACCCAGGTTCTCTGAAAGATAACAAGCACTCTAAACTGCTGAGCCATTTCTCCAGCCCCAGACCTGCTTCTTCTTATCTGACAAAAGGATGTAGTGTTGTGGTTTTGTTTTGTTTCTCTTTCCCAAACCACCTTCATTGGGAGTGTAATTTAATCACAGTAAACAGCTTCCATCTCAAGCACAGAGTTCAAGGGAAGCCTGACACTTTTTGAAGTTCTCTCAGTATTGGTTGGTGTAGCTATACCATTGTCTCAGTTTTCTTACTCTTGGGTCTGCTACAGGCTTGTTTTCCCAAGTTACATTAGGTCAGACCAGTCCCATAGACTGTGGTAAGATAGATGGGTTACTATTCCATATACTTGAGAACTTCAGCAAGTCTCTTTACTCTTATTTAAAAAAAAAATGTTGGCTGGGCAGTGGTGGTGCATGCTTTTAATCCCAACACTTGGGAGGCAGAGGCACGTGGATCTCCGTGAGTTCGAGGCCAGCCTGGTCTACAGAGCAAGATCCAGGACAGGCTCCAAAGCTACACAGAGAAACCCTGTCTTGAAAAACCAAATAAGGGGGCTGGAGAGGTGGCTCAGCCGTTAAGAGCCTTGGCTACTCTTCCAAGGACCCAGGTTCAATTTCTAGCACCCACATGGCACCTTGCAACTGTCTGTAACTCCAGTTCCAGGGGCTCTGATGCCAATACAAATAAAATAAAATTTAAAAAATGTTATTGTCTTATTTAGTGTGTATATGTGTTTATATATGTGTGGATGCTTGCACCACAGTGCATGTGGAGGTCAGAGGCTAACCCACAGGACTTGGGTTTCTCCTTCCACCCTGTGGGTCCCATTAAGACTTGCCTTCTGTCCTCTTTTTCAGTGGGGCCAAATGTTTGGATTCTGGTTGTTGCTGCATCAGTCACTAACTGCTGGTTAGTTCTGTCAACTTGATCACTGGGGGAAAGGCGTTCTCATTTGAGGAACTGGTCTGAGAGCACATCTGTGGGGCATTTTCCTGGCTGATAATTGATGTAGGGGGGTCCAGCTACTCTAGGCAGTGCCATCCTTGGGCGGGTGGACCTGGGCTGTGTAAGAAAGCAAGCTGAGCAAGTGAGGGTCATCTAGCCAGTAAGCGGTGTTCCTGCATAATCTTTGCTTCAGTTCTGCCTCCACGTTCCTGCCTTGAGTTCTTGCCCTGACTTCCCCTCAGGGACGGACAGTGATGTGAGAGTGGGGGCCAAGGAAACCCTTTCCTCCCAAGTGCTTTTGGTCAGTTTTTATCACAGCCACAGAAAATGAAAGCTACGGCACTAATGCTGTGATCCTGGCAAATGTCCTGACCGCTGCCTCAGTCCCTCATCTCCTCATCAGTGATGAGGACACTAGCTCCATCTCTGGCCTTGTGGTAAGGATCTGGTAAGACTGAGGTGCTGAGGATCTTGCTGGCCTATCATAGGAGCTTGGTGAGTGTCTGCTGCTTCTCATTCTTGGAGGAACAGTGAGTCAGTTTTCTGGGAGTGAGGGAAAGTGGCTCTTTCCCCTTCACGGCTGTGTGAAAGGCAGGAACAGTATTCTTGTTTTTAGGACTGTGGTGACTGATTCCTTCAGCTGTGTCCCACAGAGCCTCTGAGGCTGCACTTCTCACTACACAGGAGCTGACTTAGGGCACATTTTATATTTGTAGATTAGGTAGGAGTTAATAGATCAGAGTGGAGTTACCTGGGAATCAGTAAATCAGCTTTAGATTGGTTGGGAACCCTCTAAATGTTGGTTTTATGTTCGCAGAGTTGAATATTTAGTAGATTTCTTTCATAGCATTTCTCTTTTCAGGAGGCTACTGAGAGAGTAGATCTTTTCAGACACCTTAGTTCCTCAGCAACTCTTTGAGTCATTTCTTTCCCAAATTTCAAATATTGAAAAAAAATGAAAGTCATCCAAATCTTCGTTACCCACATTTATTTATTTTTTAAAATTAGGTATGTGGGGTGTGAGGGTGTGCTGTGGGGTACACATGCCCTGAGGTCAGATGACAACTGGAGTGTCCATCTTCTACCTGTCACCTTTATTTGTGTTCTGAGGACTGAACTCCATCACTGGCTTTTATGGCAAGAACCTGATGTCACCAACTCAACCAACTTGCTGATCCTATTTTTAGTTGTTTTACTTTTCAAGCTTTATTTATTGTTTGGTTGGTTTTTTTTTTTTTTTTGTTTGTTTGTTTTTTTGAGACAGGATTCCTCTGTGTAGCACTGGCTGTCCTGGAACTCTCTCTGTAGGCCAGGCTGGCCTCTCACAGAGATCCACCTGCCTCTGCCTACGGAATGCTGAGATTAAAGGTGTGCACCACCACCGCCTGGCTTATTTGGGTTTTTTGTTTTGTTTTGGTTTTTGGTTTTTGGAGACAGGGTTTCTCTATAGCTTTGCACCTTTCCTGGAACTCATTCTGTAGCCCAGGCGGGCCTCGAACTCACAGAGATCCGCCTGCTTCTGCCTCCCAAGAGCTGGGATTAAAGGCGTATGCCACCACGGTCCAGCAGGGTTTATTTTTATTTCATGTTTATGAATGTTTTGTCTGGGTGAACATATGTGCACCACATGTAGGTGAGAAGGCATTGGATCCTCTGAAATTGGAGTAATAGCTGTGGGCCACCATGTAGTTGCTAGCAGGAGGCTAAACCTAGGTCTTCAGCAAGAGCAGCAAGCCCTGAGTCCTAGGGAAGCACTGTACCAGCCGAGCCAACTCCATCCCTGTTGGTTTTTAGGTATTTCTTTGAGGATTTATTAATTTTTTTCTTTTTTTATTTACGTGTACAAATCTATGCACCACATTGTGAAGGGAGACTCAAAGAGAGCCCTGGATTCCCTGACACTGAAGTTACAAATGATTGTTAGCTGTCTTGTGGGTGCTGGGAACTGAACCCGCATCTTCTGGAAGGGCAACCTATTCTCTGAACTGCTGAACCATCTCCCCAGCCCTGTTGTTTTTATTTGAATGACATCCCACTCCACGCTGGCTCAGGCCTTTCCTGAGAGTCACTGGTGCCCTTCCCTGCCATGTAGGTGGGTGGGGGTGGGGTTTGCACCTGTGCTTGTTTGGAGCCTCTTGCCTATGTGTACTTTGAGTTTAGGGTTATACCTGTGATTTTAGAACAAAGGATTCTTGAAGGAGGTTTAAGTTAGTGACCCTTTGAGATCTTCATAGGGCTCTATTTCAGCTAGTTAAGACCCCTTGCTCTGAGCTGGTAGAATCCCGGTGTCTATTGAGAAGGCTATAGCATGTGAGGGACCTGTTGAGGTGTTTGCACAGGTATTTAGTCTTCATTTTCATGGGCTCAGAGGAGGAGGAGGCCATCCTGGTCAGCACCTATGTGCTGTTGATAGCTGAGGCCGGGCTTTGGCGACTGCCTCAGTCTCGGGGCATATCTGCAGATCTTCCTTACCACTTCTTTTTTTCCCCCCTTCCTCTAGTTTGTCCTGAAGAATTACGGAGAGAACCCAGAAGCCTACAATGAGGAACTGAAGAAGCTGGAGTTACTCAGACAGGTAGGAGTATTTTTATGTTGGTACAAATGGAATTGGTTTGCTAAAGAAGTATTTAACCCCCCCACCCCCACCCAAACACACACACAAAACTCTACCATCTACTGTGGTCAATATTTTAATTTACTAATTTTCACTTTATTTATTTATTTATTTATTTAGTCTGCAAAAGCATCAAAATGGTGGTAGAAAAGTTTTTGTGTTAACTCCAACAGTCTGATAGGTGAAAAAGGATTTTATTTTACTTACTCTTTTCCCATGGGTCTCAGTGTAGCTCAGGCTGGCCTTCGATCCTGAAAGTTCTGGGACTGTAGGCATTGTCCCTTTATGTTTAAGTCTTAGTTATTTTGCTGTAATGGGGATTGAACTCATGTCTTCAGGCTTGATATCAAGTGTTCTTACTTGTTGCGCCCATCTAGCTATTTCTGAGACATGATTTCATGTAACCCACAGAGGCCTACAACTTCCTGTAGCTGAGGATGATCTTGAAGTTTTGATCCTCCCTCCTCATCTTCAGTGCTGAGGTTACAGTAACCATCTCCAGTTTATGTGATCCTGGATCACACCAGGGCTTTATTCATGCCAGGCAAGGATTCTACCAGCTGAATATCCACAGACTCCATTGGTTTTTTTTTGTTGTTGTTGTTGGTTTGTTTATTTGTTTGAGACAAAGTCTCTCTGTGTAGCTGTGGTTATCCTGGAACTCACTCTGTAGACCAGGCTGGCCTCAAACTCACAGAGATCCACCTGCCTCTGCCTCCTGAGTGCTGGATTAAAGGCGTGCACCATCACACCAGCTCTAAGGTAGTTTTTTTAAAAACTTAAAACAGTTTTAATTTCCCTTTTCCCCATATTTTCAACTATTTTGAAACATTCATATATAAGAATTCAGCATATTTTCAGTCTGTTGGATTTTTTTTGTTGTTCTTTTTCTACATTGTCTTTTGTCGGGCCTGTAAGATCTCAGATATGGCAGCTTCTTCATTATCTGTTGTTTCACCTTCTGAAATTTCACTTACTTTCAGTCACTTGTATTCCAGAATACTAAATGGAAAATTCCAGAATAAGTAATTTAGAAGTTTAAGTTGCTTGCAGTTCTGAGTAATATAACTAAATCTCATGCCATCCTGCTCTGTCTTATCCCACCTGGAATGTTCATTGTTGCTTTGGTTAGTGAATGAAATCTCATGATACCTTGTTTAAATTTTTGTGTGTGTTTGCACACACAAGAGTGGGGCCATGTTTGCACATTTGTGTGGCAGTCACAGGACAACTTGCAAAAAGTGCTCTCCCCTTCTGCTATGGGTTCCAGGGACTGAACTCAGATCGACAGGGTTCACAGCAAGTGCTTGTACCCACTGAGCATCCCTACAGTTCAGTCCTGTGTTTATTAAGTAATTCTTTCTGTTGTTTGTTTTTATTTTTGTTTTTTTGAGATGGGTCTCTATGTTGTGGCTGTCCTGGAGATGGCTATGTAGACCAGGCTGGCTTCTGCCCCCTGAGTGCTGGGGTTAAAGGTGTGTGCCACCATCCTCAGGGGCCCTTATTTTCTTAATAAATAGTCATGATGTTGGCAATTGTCGATACCAAGAGAAACTGTGAAACACTTTCTCGAAGTCAAGCATGGTGGTGCACACTTGTAAGCCCAGCTTTAGGAGGCAGTGGCTGGATGGCTGAGTGTGAGCCTAGGCGATAGTGACACTCTTTCTCGAACCCACATTTTTTTTGTTTGTTTTTGTTTTTTGTTTTTGTTTTTGTTTTTTTGAGACAGGGTTTCTCTGTGTAGCTTTGGTTCCTGTCCTGGATCTCGCTCTGTAGACCAGGCTGTCCTCGCAGAGATCTACCTGGCTCTGCCTCCCGAGTGCTGGGATTAAAGGCATGTGCCACCACTGCTCAGCTTCGAGCCCACATTTTTAAAAAAAAAAGTCCCAGGTGATGGTGGCGCACACCTTTAATCCCAGATGCAGGTGGATCTCTGTAAGCTCGAGGCCAATCTGTTCTACAAATCAAGTTCGAGGACAGCTGGAGCTGTTACACAGAGAAACCCTGTCTCAAAAAACAAACAAAAGCCAAAACAAAACTGCTGTTAACGTGGGTAGGCATTATCACTACAACAGCCTGCTTTTGGTTCTTTTGGGTGTGTACTCAGAAGTGGAATTACTGAATTATGTAATAGATGGGTTTGAAGAATCACCACACTGTAATTTTGCACAGTGGCTCACCATTTTACATCTTCACTAGCAGTACACAAGCATCCTAATTTCTCCATTCTCCCAGTGTTTGCTATTTTCTTAGTTGTTTTTGAGAGTCTCACCACATAGCCCAGGCTGGCCTGGAACTTGTGATCCTCCAGCCTCCTTGGTTTACAAGTATGCAAACAGCCTTGTTGACTGTTTTTTGGGAAGTGTTGCCCCCCACCCCCAGCAGGGTCTTATGTAGTCCAGGCTGGCCTTTAACTTATTCTGTAGTGAAATATGACTTGATCCTGATCTTCCTGCCTCTACCTTCCAGGTGTTAGGAATACAGTCATGTACTGCCATGCCTGGCTTATTTTATTTTTTTAATTACTAATAGTCATCCTAATCAGTGTCAGGTAAAGGATGAGGCGTGTCAGGTACACGGAGGAGTGTGTGCATGCTGAGAGCACCCTTGCTAAGGGCTCCGAATCGGCTATTAGCATCCTAGTGAGGGTCTCTTGTCCCTTCTTCGGGGTGGGACAAGGGAAAGTTCATGGTGTTTCAAGCCCAGTTCCTCACTGGATACCTGCTTCTTGATAGTTATATGGTCTGCTTTTCAAAATGTGAACAGAGGATTCCTTTGTTCTGTTTCTTTTTCCTCCCAAATAGAAAGGTTTGTTAATATAAAAATGGAAAATAGTAAATATCCAGAATATATGAGCAAAGGAAAGTTTATGTCTATATCAGACATGTATCTGCCCCCTTCTCTCTATATAAATATGCATGTATGTATCTGTGTGTGTGTGTGTGTGTGTGTACACAATAAACTGGGGCTGGGAAGATAGCTCATTTGGTAACGTGCCAGGCATGCAAGCATGAGAACTTGGGTTTAGATCCCCAAAATCCATATAAAATATCAGTCATGGTCATGTGCATTTGTAACCCTAGTGCTTGGCACGGGGGTGAAAGGTCAGGGGTGTGGAGATAGGTAGCCAGTTGGAGAGCTCTGGGTTTCTCTGTTTTCAAAAGATAAGGTGGCGAGTTATAGATACTTGATGTCAACCTCTGGTATGTGCACCTGCACACACTATACATACAGAGAGAAATCACTTCAGTAGTATTATTCGTAGATGATCACTGTCAGCATTTTGAGGTATAGTCATCTGGGTTTTTTTTTTTTTCCCTTTTTGGTCCGTATATTTATTTGCATAGCCTGTGCTTGTACAGAAATGAGATCATATATTCATCTGTTAGATTCTTTTTTTTGTCTGTATATCATAAAAGTCATAGTATATCCATAACAACCTGTCTTTAGTTTGGCTGAGGAATATTTTCTTGTGTAAATTGCGTTGACATAGTTCATGTAAACAGTCCTCTTTAATGGCAAGTCTAGTGGCATCCAGTTTTTTAATCTGATAATGCTGTGAGAAATGCCCTCGAATGCAGTCAAGGATTTTTTCCCCCTCTTGGATATCTGTGCTCCATGAATCATTTTTCTGAGGCAAGGTCTCATGTAACTCAGGCTGACTTCAAACTTTCTTTCTAGTCAAGAATGACCTCGAATGATTGATCCTCCTGGGCTCTGGTATTACAGCTGTGCATCATCATGTCTGGTTTTCCTGGATGTCTCTTACTGTTCAGTTTTAGATATAGAACTGTGGGTCAAAAGTTAAACATAGGTGGAGGGGAAAAGGTTAAACATAGGAGCTAGAGAGATGGCTCAGCAGTTAAGAGCACTGGCTGCTCTTCTAGAGGACTCAGGTTCAGTTCCCAGCACCTACATGGCAGTTCACAACTGTCTGTAACTCAAGTTCCAGGGGATCCATTTCCTTCTTCTGACCTCCACAGACACCAGGCACACATGTGATGCACATACATGTATAAAATATTTTTTAATGTCGAATGTAGTCAAAATTTTAAAGCATATTGTAGAGTATCTTCTAGAAATGTGGACAGACTCCGTCTGCCAGCCTTGGCTGGCAGTATGGTATGTCCAGCAACTGTAGGTGTAGATAGAGCTTTCTTTGAACTCTCTAATGATGGTGAGCCTGTTCCTTCCATCCTAATTCCCAGAATGCTATTCGTGTTGCACGGGACTTTGAGGGCTGCAGTGTCCTTCGAAAGTATCTTGGCCAGCTACACTACCTGCAGAGTCGGGTGCCCATGGGCTCAGGCCAGGAGGCCGCTGTAGCTGTCACCTGGTAAGAGCTGGTAGGCTGGGCTGGGAAGTTGAGAACTTAGAAGGTGCTTGGACAGCTGGGATACTTGGGTGGTAGGCATGATCCCTTCCCTCTCTTGCACAGGATGGGGAGTGTTAGTGTGGTCTTCCATAGACCTCTGTCTCATACTGCAGTGGTTGGTCCCCTTCCCTGACCCTTGGGCCCAGGCCAGGTCCTTCCCTCTAGATGACTGAGATGCATGTCTGCAGGACTGAGATCTTCTCAGGAAAGTCTGTGGCCCATGAAGACATCAAGTACGAGCAGGCCTGTATTCTCTACAACCTTGGTAAGCTGCTTGATTCTTCCATGGGTCCTACGCCAAGCCCTGCCAGCCCTGGGTCTCAGCTCATCAGATCAGATGGCCAAAAAGTCTCTGGCTGAAATAAAGGAAGATGCCTGGGTTCTGACCCCTCCTCTGCCTCTACCACAGCTACACTGGCACTTCTGCTGTTTTCTGGGCCCCTGGGAAGTCACTGTTTAGAAGAGCTACTCTGCTGGTCTGACTACCACAGATTTGTCCCTGTGCACTCCAGCAGGGAGTCATGGCCTCTCTTTGCCTGTACAGTATCACTCACTCCCCTATTAAGGCTTCAGATTGAGAGGATAAGGCTGGCCTTAGATTGCCCTTCAAGTCAGTGTGGCTGTTGGCTGAGGGGAAAGCATGGGGGCTCCTCCCTCTTCTACCCCCCAGCCAGCTGCATAACAGGAGAAAGGATTTGGCCCAGTTCTCGGACTTGTTTTTCTGATGGGACAACAACAGGTGCCCCTCTGCTTCAGTCTCAACACAGGTGTGGGCAGCCTGGGAAGCATCTTCAGGCTCTCCTAACAATGTCCCCTGCCTCTCTAGGTGCATTGCACTCCATGCTGGGGGCTATGGACAAGCGGGTGTCTGAGGAGGTAAGGACTGGGGAGGGGGCAGTGTGGACATGTGGGTGTGCTATGGAGGACACTAAGTGTCCTCAGCTCCCAGAAGTAGAATGATTCCTGCCTTACGGAAGTGGCCATCTTTCACCTCTTCCCTCCTAGGGCATGAAAGTCTCCTGCACCCACTTCCAGTGCGCAGCGGGTGCCTTTGCCTACTTGCGTGAGCACTTCCCACAGGCCTTCAGTGTAGACATGAGTCGCCAGATCCTCACTCTCAATGTCAACCTCATGCTGGTGAGCCAAATTGTTTTTCTGTTTTGAGATGAGGTCATATTTTGTAGCTCAGGCTGGTCTGAAACTCACTGTGTAGCCCAGGCTTGCTTCAGAATCATGGCCAATCCTCCTGCCTCACACTAGAGAAGACTAGAGAAGAGAGCAGCCAAGAGGGACTATTTTGGTTCATCCCTTGGCTCCCAAGAAGAGAAGGACCTTCAGGTGAACAGGACGTTGACCTACACTTGTTGCTCCAGGGCCAGGCTCAGGAGTGCTTGTTGGAGAAGTCCATGTTGGACAACCGGAAGAGCTTTCTAGTGGCCCGCATCAGTGCACAGGTAGGGACAGGGCTGAGGATGAGCATTTGCTTTGCTCCTGATCCTTGGTGACTGAACTGATCCCAATTCCTAGGTGGTAGATTACTACAAGGAGGCATGCCGGGCCTTGGAAAACCCTGAAACCGCTTCCCTGCTGGGCCGTATCCAGAAAGACTGGAAGAAGTTGGTCCAGATGAAGATCTACTACTTTGCAGCTGTGGCTCATGTAAGGCAAGCAGTTACTGGTTGTGGCCTGGGCCGGGTGGCTGTAGCTCAGGCAGCAAGTCATGATGCCTCCTCTTCTTTCCTAGCTGCACATGGGGAAGCAGGCTGAGGAGCAACAGAAATTTGGGGAACGGGTGAGTAGACTGTGGGTAAGGGGGACCCTCAAGACGTGTTCCAGGATTTTAAGATTCTGTCTTTACATCATACTGGAGGTGGTCCTCTTTGCTCCCCCTTGACCCCTCATCTTCCTCACCATGTGCCAGGCTATCATAACCTTTCTGTAGGCTTTGCGTCTTCCCACCTTGTAGCCCTCATTCTTAGGGGTCTGAGGAGACAGGATGGGTTCCCCATAGGGAGGATGACTCTTTGGAGGTATAAGCTACAGGGTAGAGCTGTTTGGGGCTATTGGCTTGGCTGGCATCTGCTGCCTGACCTGCTGGTCTTATGACCAGCGATCTGATCATCAAGTAAGACAAAGTGGGGAGATGGAACATTAGGGTCCAAGAGGATAAGACAGACCAGGCTTTGCCCTCCACAGGTGGCCTACTTCCAGAGTGCCCTGGACAAGCTTAATGAAGCTATCAAGTTGGCCAAGGTAAAGCTGAATGAATGTGACTGCCTTTCAGAGCCCTGAAGGTAGATGGCAAGGCTAGCTGAGCCAACTGATCTCAGCACTGGCCTTGGTTATCTCTTCGTCTCTCCAGGGCCAGCCTGACACTGTGCAAGATGCACTTCGATTTGCTATGGATGTCATTGGGGGAAAGTAAGTGTGTGGGACTAGGGTTTGTCGGGTTTTTCTTATTAAATAGCTTGTTCTTCTGCACCCTTGGGAGGAAGCTAACAGTGCCAGGGAGCAGTGGCCTACGTGGGAGTCTAGTGTGTGGATCCTTGGTAATCTGTGATTTCTCTCCCCCCGCCACTCCCAGATATAATTCTGCCAAGAAGGATAATGACTTTATCTACCACGAGGCTGTGCCAGCACTGGATACCCTTCAGCCTGTGAAAGGTCTGATAGCTGAGGGGAAGCTGAGGAGTGGGGTTGGCAAAGGAAGATGGAATAGGGAGGAACTGCCTTGAGTCTTTATATGGACCTGATCTCTGTGATACTCCCTGCTCTTAGGAGCCCCCTTGGTGAAGCCCTTGCCGGTAAACCCCACAGACCCAGCTGTTACAGGTCCTGATATCTTCGCCAAATTGGTACCTATGGCTGCCCATGAGGCCTCATCACTGTACAGGTGTGTAGGAGGGACCAGCTCCTTTGCTTGATACAGAGGTCCTTGAGGTCCTTTAAGTATATAGATCTCTAGCAACTGGTCTGTTTATTCCTTAGCGAGGAGAAGGCCAAGCTACTTCGGGAAATGCTGGCTAAGATTGAAGACAAGAATGAGGTCCTAGAGTAAGTGTGGGTGGGACAAGCGGTGGGAGGTAGGGTACACACCAGATTCCTGGCCTCCCTGCCCAGAGTGTGTTGATGTGCTGTGGAGGGTGTCCTGCCCCACTGTCGCTATGACTGTCTGGCATAGCCCGACAGTCCATGTTTCAGTCTAGTTCCAGTGGAGGGGTCAACCTAGCAGCTTAACGTGGAAGGAATTGGGTCAGAGGCAGTTGTCATTGACCCTGCTGTCATCCCCTCTCCCTTCCCTAGTCAGTTCATGGACTCAATGCAGCTTGACCCTGAGACAGTGGACAACCTCGATGCCTACAACCACATTCCACCCCAGCTCATGGAGAAGTGTGCAGCACTCAGTGTCCGGCCTGACACTGTCAAGAACCTTGTCCAGTCTATGCAGGGTGAGCAAAGCACGAAGCAGACAGGTGCAGTGGGTAGCATGGAAGTCATCTGCCGTGGCCTCCTCCACTGAGGTGCTGGGGGAGCCCTGGCCCAGGCACGCACCATCCAGATGCTTCTGTAGATCAGTGAACCATGGGCTTCTTGTATTTGTGGAGTTTAGTAAGTGCTGGGAAACAAGCTCTGATCCAAGTGGGCATTTCTGTGTCTTATGGGCAGAGTGGTGCCTGGTTTGCCTACCTCAGTGGCTCCCCCCATGCCCTTCAGTGCTGTCAGGTGTGTTCACGGATGTGGAGGCCTCCCTCAAGGACATCAGGGATCTTCTGGAGGAAGATGAGCTGCAGGAGCAGAAACTGCAGGAGACCCTGGGTCAGGGTGGGGCTGCCCCTGGCCCCTCCACGGCCAAGGCTGAGCTCGCAGAGGTGAGGCGAGAGTGGACCAAGTACATGGAAGTTCACGAAAAGGCTTCCTTCACCAACAGCGAGCTGCACCGCGCTATGAATCTGCACATTGGTAACTTGCGCCTGCTCAGTGGACCACTGGACCAGGTGCGGGCTGCCCTACCCACGCCAGCCCTTACCCCAGGTAAGCCCCGCCCACTGCTAGCAGGAGAGGCTTGGAGCTGGGTTTTCTTTGGCCTCACTGATTGCTGCTGCCCTCAGAGGACAAAGCTGTGCTGCAAAACCTGAAGCGCATCCTAGCCAAGGTGCAGGAGATGCGGGACCAGCGTGTGTCCCTGGAGCAGCAGCTCCGAGAGCTGATCCAGAAGGATGACATCACTGCCTCCCTGGTCACCACTGACCACTCAGAGATGAAGGTGGGTTGGGTGAGCATCGAGAAAGGGCTCTGTTTCTGGGCTTCTTCCTTAGTTTTTTTGTCCGTCTTCCCACAGAAACTGTTTGAGGAACAGCTGAAGAAGTATGATCAGCTGAAGGTGTACCTGGAACAGAACCTGGCTGCCCAGGACAATGTCCTCCGGGCACTGACTGAGGCCAATGTGCAATATGCAGCTGTGCGGCGGGTGCTTAGTGAGCTGGACCAAAAGTCAGTGTCTGCCCGTGTTCTTACCCCGAGCCCCATCTGGAGCTTTGTCCCTACAATTAGCCTCATCCTGGCTTTTCCTTTTGCCCACCAAGGTGGAATTCCACACTACAGACCCTGGTGGCTTCCTATGAAGCCTATGAGGACCTGATGAAGAAGTCCCAGGAAGGCAAGGACTTCTATGCAGACCTGGAAAGCAAGGTAGCCACTCTACTGGAACGGGCACAGTCTATCTGTCGTGCCCAAGATGCTGCCCGCCAGCAGCTCCTGGACAGGTGGGTGTGCGCACTAGGCTCATTGCGGATCCAGCCCAGGCCAGCCTGGTTTATGGGAGCTGGTCTTACTTCCCTGCCTGTCCCTTAGGGAGCTGAAGAAGAAGGCACCACCACCTCGGCCCACAGCCCCTAAACCATTGCTCTCCCGCCGTGAGGAGGGTGAGGCAGTAGAGACTGGAGACCCACCTGAGGAGCTGCGCAGCTTGCCCCCTGATATGGTGCTTGGCTCCCGGCTGCCTGACCCATTCCTAGGAACTACTGCCCCACTCCACTTTTCTCCTGGCCCCTACCCTAGCTCCACAGGCCCAGCAGCCCACTATCTCTCAGGACCCTTACCCCCTGGAACCTATTCAGGCCCCACTCAACTGATGCAGCCTAGGGCTGCAGTGCCCATGGCATCTGGGACAGTCCTCTACCCAGCCCCCGCCTACACATCGGAGTTGGGCCTTGTACCCAGATCCTCTCCTCAGCATGGAGTTGTAAGCAGTCCCTATGTGGGGGTAGGGCCACCTCCACCAGTTATAGGTCTTCCCTCTGCGCCACCTCCCCAGTTCTCAGGACCTGAGTTAGCCATGGCAGTTCGGCCAGCTACCACCACCGTAGATAGTGTCCAGGCCCCTATCTCTAGCCATACAGCACCACGGCCAAACCCTACCCCAGCCCCAGCTCTTCCCCAGCCCTGCTTTCCAGTGCCTCAGCCTGTGTCCCAGCCTGTTCCCCAGCCACAGCCTCTGCCCACACCCTATACTTTTTCTATAGGAACCAAGCAGCACCTCACAGGCCCTCCACCACAGCACCACTTCCCTCCTGGGATCCCCACAGGCTTTCCAGCCCCCAGGATTGGGCCCCAAGCTCAGCCTCAGCCCCAGCCCCAACCCCCACAACCAGCATTTGGGCCACAACCCCCACAGCAACCCCTTCCATTCCAGCATCCACATCTCTTCCCATCTCAGGCCCCAAGGATCCTTCCTCCACTTCCCTACCCTTTTACCCCTCAGCCTGGTGTCTTGGGGCAGCCATCACCCACCCTGCACAGCCAGCTCTATCCAGGCCCATCTCAAGACCCTCTTCCCCCACACTCAGGGGCTCTGCCTTTCCCTAGCCCTGGGCCTCCTCATCCTCACCCCACCCTGGCATATGGCCCTGCCCCTTCCCCTAGGCCCCTGGGTCCTCCGGCAACTCCTGTTTCTATTCGAGGCCCCCCACCAGCCAGTCAGCCCACCCCTAGCCCCCACTTGGTGCCTTCACCTGCCCCATCGCCAGGGCCTGGTCCAGTACCTTCAAGACCTCCAACAGCAGAGCCACCACCGTGTTTGCGCCGAAGTGCTGCAGCTGCAGACCTGCTGTCTTCTAGCCCTGAGAGCCAGCATGGAGGTACTCAGCCTCCTGGGGGTGGACAGCCCCTGCTGCAGCCTACCAAGGTAGATGCAGCTGAAGGCCGTCGGCCACAGGCCCTGCGGCTGATTGAGCAGGACCCCTATGAACATCCTGAAAGGCTGCGGCAGTTGCAGCAGGAGTTGGAGACCTTTCGGGGACAGCTGGGGGATGTAGGAGCACTGGATGCAATCTGGAGAGAGTTGCAAGAGGCACAGGAACATGATGCCCGAGGTCGATCCATTGCTATTGCCCGCTGCTACTCGCTGAAGAACCGGCACCAGGATGTTATGCCCTATGACAGTAACCGTGTAGTGTTGCGCTCAGGCAAAGATGACTACATCAATGCTAGTTGTGTGGAGGGGCTCTCGCCATACTGTCCACCCTTAGTGGCCACCCAGGCCCCACTGCCTGGCACAGCTGCTGATTTCTGGCTCATGGTGCATGAACAGAAAGTATCAGTCATTGTCATGCTGGTGTCTGAGGCAGAAATGGAAAAGGTAAGAGCCTAGATGGGTGTTCAGGAGGAGATTATGGAGTGGGGAGGCAGGGAGTCCGGGAAAGCTAGCCTTAACTATCTTGTCTGTTCTTCAGCAAAAGGTGGCACGCTACTTCCCCACTGAGAGGGGCCAGCCCATGGTGCACGGAGCCCTGAGCGTGGCACTGAGCAGTGTTCGCACTACCGAAACCCATGTGGAGCGGGTGCTGAGTCTGCAGTTCCGTGATCAGAGCCTCAAGCGCTCTCTTGTGCACCTCCACTTCCCTACTTGGCCTGAGTTGTGCGTTCCCTGTTCTGGATAGTGGGAGTTAGGGCAAACTCCTTGGGTGCTTGGGGGTGTAGGCCTCTCACATCAGGCCTGGTTCATACCTGTCCTTTCTCTGCAGAGGCCTGCCAGACAGCCCTGGCAACCTGCTGCGCTTCATCCAGGAGGTACATGCACATTATTTGCACCAGCGACCTCTGCACACACCTATTGTTGTACACTGCAGGTAGGGAGCTGGCACTCACCTGAAGGAGGGTTGATACCCCGTGGGCTCTTAGCCTGGCCTTATGCTTTCCTTCTTGCCACAGCTCTGGAGTGGGCCGCACAGGAGCCTTTGCACTGCTGTATGCAGCGGTGCAGGAGGTAGAGGCTGGGAACGGGATTCCTGAGCTGCCTCAGCTGGTGAGGCGGATGAGGCAGCAGAGAAAACACATGCTGCAGGAAAAGGTGAGTGGGTGGATTGGGTTGAGCTGGGTCTTGCCCATTGAGGACGGCCCCTGCGCAGCTGACTAGACCAAATGTGTCTTTCTAGCTGCACCTCAGGTTCTGCCATGAAGGCACTGGTGAGGCATGTGGAGCAGGTTCTACAGCGCCATGGTGTGCCCCCTCCAGGCAAGCCCGTGGCCAGCATGAGCATCAGTCAGAAGGTAAGGGTAGTTCCTTGAGGGCTCTGCTGGGACAGTCACAACCTGGTGAAACTGTCTTCTTACTAGCTCTACCTTCTCAGAATCACCTGCCTCAGGACTCCCAGGATCTGGTCCTCGGTGGAGATGTATCCATCAGTTCCATCCAGGCTACCATTGCTAAGCTCAGCATCCGGCCCCTAGGTGGCTTGGATTCCCCAGCTGCCAGCCTCCCGGGCCTTGTAGAAACCCCAGGTCTACCACCAGCCAGCCTTCCAGAACCTACCCCTGTCCCATCCTCCTCTCCTCCCCCTCTCTCTTCACCTCTGCCTGAAGCCCCACAGCCAGAGGAGGAGCCACCAGTGCCTGAAGCCCCCAGCTTAGGGCCCCCCTCCTCATCCCTGGAGCTGTTGGCCTCTCTGACTCCAGAGGCATTTTCACTGGACAGCTCTTTGCGGGGAAAGCAACGGATGAGCAAGCAGAACTTTCTACAGGCCCACAATGGACAGGGTCTGAGGGCTGCCCAGCCTACGGACGACCCCCTAAGCCTCCTGGATCCACTCTGGACACTTAACAAGACCTGAACGGGCTTTGCTTCCCTGGTCCTTACACTACATCTCCCATCCCTGCTGCCCTCAGCTCTGCCAGATGGAGCTGCACTGCAGGCCTCAGGTCAGGCTCTGCTCCTTTGTGGAACCTGACATCTTTCAGCTCTGGGCTACTGAAATAATAAACCTACTCTGTGGCCAATCTCTGAGTTCACCCACTGCCGCCTCAAGACTGTGAAAGACGCTTCTCTCCCCCTTACCACATTTTCTTGGGGTTTTTTTTTTTTGAGACAGGGTTTCTCTGTGTAGTCTTAGCCGTCCTTGAACTTGCAGAAATCTGCCTGTCAAGGCTGGGATTAAAAGGTGTGTGCCACCACTGCCCAGCAATCACATTTCTTGAACCTCTGTGAGAAGGGTCTAGGAGTAGAGTAGATTATAAAACAAGCAGCTCAGGCCCCTGGTAAATGTGGTTTTTAAAAAAGTTTAATATTACCATCAGGAGACAACAGTTCAGTCAGTGCAAAGAAGATGCCTAGCTCTTGCCTCCAATCTAGGTCCAAAGAGTTGCTGCCCCCAGTGCCCCACTTTGGGTGGGGGCAAGGGAGTTGTGTAGTCGGCCTGCCCTCAGTCCAGTTTCTCCAGCACAGAGGGCACATACACTAGGCTGAGCTCACTGCCAAAGTTGCAGACAATGGCAGCGTTGTCCAGCACCAGAATCTGCCGGGCAGGCTGGGCCTCACTGTTCTTGCCCAAGTAGACTGTCTGTAACAGGTCCCCGTAGTTTAGGTCCCAAAAGGAGACACAGCCCTGGCCGCCGGTCACCAGAAGGTTATCTGAGATGACACCTAAGCTTGCACCACAGCCCAGGTCCTGGAGGCAAGGCCAGAGGAGGGCTTCAGTGTGTGTTCATCCCCCAATCACCAACAAGCCTATACTCTACCTGCTTACCTGCTGAATGGAGTAAAGCTTGATGCCTGTGCTGCGGTCCCAGATATTGATAAGGTCGTCCAAGCCACTACTAATGACACAGGAGGTGGTACAGGTGAGGGAGGTGACGTCTCCACGGTGAGCAAACGTATGGCTGACCCGGCTACCTGTTAGTACATCCCACAGGCAGATGGCTCCATCTTGTCCTCCACTGGCTAGTACCATGGTCTGGGGAAAGAAGCCCAAGGGAACTGGATCATGGGTTGAGTGCCTTTGTCAACAAGGGTGTCCCCAGCCCATGGCTGCTTCCGAGGACCCGACTGAGTTGGTGCATCTTACCCCACAGCCCCACAACAGGTCCCTCACCTGATCAATGTACACAGTTGTGATTGCCCCCGAGTGGCCCTGCAGGGTAAAAAGGCAACACGAATCCTCCAGTCGGAAGACCTAGGACAGGGATGAGTAGGCTCTGGTCTCTGGGACCTTCCAAGTTACATGTTTTAGCTAGGAAATGCCTTCCATCATTCCTCTAGGACTCCTTCTGCTCCCCACCCCCTGTCCAGCTCACCAGTACCCAGAGATAAACAGTACACACTCTTAGAGTATGGTCTTGGCTCCCTGTCACCAGGCGCCCGGCAGCAGCTCTCAGGGCTGTGATGGGTTTTTGGTGTGCACAGGGTACGGTGTGGGTCAGATGACAGGCCACTGTGTTGCTACTGCTGTACACAGATGAGGAAGGAGAACTGCCTCGCCCTGGGGTCCCTAGGGAGGACAGGCTCAGTGAGCAGATTCTGAAAAGGCATCTTATCTTGCAAACACTCCCACCACCATGTAGAACGTCTGCTGCTCCCAGGCCCACTGACCTCTGAACTGCAGGGGGCTGAGGGAAGTATGGGTCTCCAAGGAAAAGAAATCAAGGGAACCATTAAGCCGAGCAGCTACAATCCTAAAAGAGAAAGACAAGAAAGACTATGGCCATAAGGAATACACAGAGTGCCATAAAAAAACAAAAACAAAACAAAAAAAACGATGTTAGGCTGGGTGGTGGTGGCGCACGCCTTTAATCCCAGCGCTCAGGAGGCAGAGCCAAGCGGATCTCTGTGAGTTCAAGGCCAGCCTGGTCTACAGAGTGAGTTCCAGGACAGGCACCAAAACTACACAGAGAAACTCTGTCTTTAAAAACAAAAACAAAAAGTTAGAGCTGGAGAGTGGCCGTTACTACTCAGCCTCTTTAAACCTTATCTTTTTGTAAAATGGAGATTGTAACAGTCCCCACCTCAAAGTGGTTGTGTAGGTTAAATGAGCTAGTATGTGTAATGTGGTACCTCTTAAGTGTCATATACATCTGCAAATCAATAAAAAAAAAAAAAAAACAGGCTGGAGAGATGACTCAGCACTTTAAGAACATCTGCTCTTACAGAAGACCCAGGTTCAGTTCCCAGCACCTACATACATGGCAGCTCATGACAATCTGGAACTCCAGTTCCAGGGAATCTGATGCCTTCTTCTGACCTCCTGTAGCCTGGAGCTTAAGGTCAGGAGAACTGGGTCAATTCTGAGGAAGGGGAAAGGACCCCAGGTAAACATGTACCATGGAGCCTCCATATGGCTGCAATATCCATGACATAAGTCAACTTTGACCTAAGTACAGTCTACTTGTTTCCTTTAACCACAAAAAGATTTTCTGTGCTCTCAAGAATTCTTAGGCATAGGCTGCAGGTTTTTTGCCAATCGCTCGTACAATCACAAATCAGGAGGGCTCTGAAATCTTGTTCCAGCAAAAGGCAGTGAATATTACAACTTGTGCCCATGATCATCAAAAAAGGCTCATCTGGAATCCATGATGCACAGGAAGGGAGAGTGAGGAGAGCATGGTCACCAAGAACTTTGAAGGTCAGAGAATGTGAGCTCTTCCAAAAGTTGAAGAGAACAAGCAGAGAGGAAGGATTCCGACAAGCATGAGGGACCTAATAAGGTCAGCCAGACCGCAAATAACATGAAGTAAATGCCTGTTCAAGTCCCAGTGATGGCAGGAAGAGATGGCAGTAGTCAAAATGGAGAAGGCCAGAGTTCCCCTGGCACCACCCCTGCCCCCCCAACCGCCGCCACACACACACACACACACACACACACACACACACACACACACACACACACACGCACGCGCACGGTCCCGCTCTAGCTTGGATGGTGAAATCACTAATAGCCAGGAACCCTTGAAAGAGCTATCATGGGGCAGGCAGGTAACTGAGCTTGTAAACTCAGTTGAGGGTCAAAGCTCCAGAACTGGAACACCCCTCCTCCAACCCAGAGTTTATATGCACAAGTCCAAGACGGTGTGAGGGCCAGCAGCACAGAAGGAGAGAGGGGCAGACATCATGAAGCAAGTGCAGACTTAACAAAGATGCTCTGAGGTCCGGTGAGGCCCGGTGAGGTACACACATGTATCCTGACCCTTGAAAGGCTGAGGCATGAGGACTGCTTTAAGGTCAGTCTGGGCTGTATAGTGAGTTTCCGTGCAGCTTAAGTGTACCCAAATGAGAGCTTTGGAGAGATGCCTCCAAGGTTAAGAACACTGGCTGCTCTTCCAGAGAACCTGGGTTTGATTCCCAATACCCACATGGCAGTTCACAACAGTCTAAGTACAGTTCTAAGACCTGGCACAGACACGTATATGTAGGCAAAATACCTTTTTCAAAAAAAAATACCCAAATAAGGCCGTGTTTCAAATACAAAAACATTCTGCAAACAGTGAAAGTACGAGCGAAATGTCCAGAGGCGTCGGTCGTCACAATCCAGGAAGAGACTTAGAAGGGCAGAAAGAAAACCCAGTGTACTCTCTGGGAGCTTACCTTCTGCCTGGCCCTGCCACAAACAAGATTTATTTTGTTTTGCCTACATGCATGCCAGAGGAGGGCACCAGATCTCATTATAGGTGATCAGGAGCCACCATGTAGTTGCTGGGAATTGAACTCAGGACCTCTGGAAGAGCAGATGGTGCTCTTAACCTCTGAGCCATCTCTCCAGCCCCACTTCACTTTTTTTAAGTGGTCACCACCTTAACCACCCCGACTGACAGGTGCTAGGGACTGAGTGGAAACAGGTCAAATCCCACAGCAAGTGAAGGACAGAGTGGTCTGACGCTGACAGGTGGGGCTGAGGCGGCAGCACCGGGGACTCTCACCTTCTGTCCAGGAAGACAAGGGCTGTGATGCCTGAGGAGACCTCCTCGTTGCTGCAGCAGAGCACCCCTTCAATGGCATCCCACACCTGCAAGCACAGAGGCTGTGAGCACCCACTCCTCGCGGAACCCCCCAGCTAGATGTGAGTACCCCTGGGCTCACCTCCAGCCGGCCGCTGCTCCGCCCAACCACGATGAGGTTGCCTTGCAGCTCCAAGCTCCAGATAGAGCCGGCTGTGCTGGGGGCCCAGGCTAGAGGAGGGGAGCTCTTCCCGGGTGCAGGCCCCTCTTCCTGAGAAGCCTGGGGCAGCGGGGATCCCGGAGAGGGTGGCCGCAGGGCCGGCATGCGCACAGCAGCCAGGCCCTCCTCCTGGTACACACGCTGCACCAGGCGGCTGAAGTCATAGCCAGAGTCCCTAGAGCGGCCACAGCCGGCCCGGTGCCGAGGCTCGGGCTGAGTGGGCTCTGGGGGCAGCTGCACCGAGAAGTTGGTGTCAATTAAGCAGGTGAGGTCTGGCTGGTCCCCGAAGAGGGAAGGCGGTGGAGGCCCTCGGGGGCGGTGTCGCAGCGGAGGGCTATCCCCAGGCTCCTCGGAGCTAGTTTTGCCGCCATCCGACAGCTTTTCCCAGTTCTCCTGAGCTTCAAAAGCTCCGCCTCCGCAGCTGTCCCGGCGTGGCCTGCCCAGGTTGAGGGGCCGCAAGAATGAGCGGAGAGCAGTGGAGCCCAGCCCGCGAGAGCAAGCAAGGGGCAGGGCCAACCTGCGCTTACCCTGGGCGCGGGATGCGCATGAGGCAGTCCCCGGTCTGTGCGTCCCACACGCAGACTTGGCCTGCCAGGCAGCAGCTCACTAGCAGCATCCCATCGCTAGCCAGACACTCGATGTCCTGCAGGAGGGGGCTGTGTCGGCACAGGCCAAGGCCGTGCATGAGGTCTGCCGTCCGCGGAACCCCACCCACTCACCATAAGGTGCCCGCGCAGCACCAGCGGCACGATCTCCGTCTCAGGCGGTGCATAGCCGTAGTCGTCGCAGGGCAGCTCTCCGCGCCTCCGCCTGCCGGGACCACCACCGGGCTGCCCGTAGTTCCGCGGGCAGAGCACGCGGTAGAGGCAGAGCAACAGCAGCACGAGGGCGATGCCCGCTGCCAGGCCAAGCGCGGCCACCCTGCGCGGGACAGCAGAAGTGTGAGCAGGCTGCGCCCAACACTGGCTCCACCCTGACCCACTTCTTGCCTCACTGGGGCCTTACTTGTACAGGGTAACGTCGCCGTGGGCTTGTGTTCCACCCGGCCCCTTGGGTCCGGCCTCCCAGAGGTCTGCAGGCAAAGATTCAGGTGGGGCCCAGGCACTGCGACCATCCTGAGGGTGCCGCCCCTCCAGGGCCTCCCGTGGATTCAGGCGCAGTGTGACAGGTATGACAGGCAGCAGGCTGATGTACCTGTGAGCAGGCAGTGATGGCCTGCCTCAGAGGGATGCCCTCCTAACGTGGTCTTCTCATGGCCTGTAGCCCCCTCCCAAACCAGCTCTGGCACCTCAATCTTGCTATTTTCCAACACTAGCACCCTAACAACCATCAGTGGGTTTCATTCTGTCAAGGAAGAAGGGCAAGCAATCTTTAACCCTGAGAACAAGGACTCAGGGTCACCCTCCCAGGGTCTGCTGGGAACCACCAGTTCCTGCATCACTGTCTCAGGAACTGTTTCCAACTACTTCAAATTCCATGCAGAATTCAGACTAGTTTTCTCTCACCTAGTGGAGGAGATGCTCTGGGGATGGTGAGCTGATACCAAGAGAGAGGTTGACAGTTGGCAGAGCTCAACTTACCTTTTGGCCAGTGTGATGTTGTAGTAGTTGAAGAGTGTGGGCCAGTGGCGGAAGGACAATTTCCTCCACAGCTCCTCATCCTCAGGCCCCCAAGTTACCTCTGGGGCTCGGCTGTCATGGACACCCTCTGCTGGAACGGCATGCTCAGGCAGCTCACCTGGCAATGTCTGGTTCTCTGGTAGTTTAGGAGCATCAGGTGGGAAGATGGAGAAGGCAGGGTCCGGGTGGCTGGCAGGCAGCACTCCACTAGGCACAGGCATGGGGCCCAGGGAACCCTCACCCAGTGGGCTCTGTTCTGTCACCTGGGCAGCGAGGTAGGTGCGCAGCCCTGCTGGGTCTGTGTATACCAGGATGCCAATCCAAACAACGGTGCCAGCCTGCAGTGGGATGTCAAGTGCTCAGTAGGGTCTTGTAGGCATCGGGCAGCCCCAGGCCCCAAGCAATCTTGGCTCTCACATGGAAGGACGTGGCCCCCAATCCGTGCTTTCTTTTACCCCCCCCCCAAGTCCTCTCTCTACCATCTGCTGACAACTGCCAGAGAGGCCTGGCTCCCTTTCCATGGCTAAGGATTAGGTTTTCAAGGCTCGAAATCACTGGAACCACTTTAGTTTGTCAGACTTCCCTTCCTCTCCTGAGCTGGGCCCAGAAAGCTGACGCCATTCCCAGGTCAGCATGGCCAGAGGGACCAGCTGCCTGACCGACTGAAAACCTTCCAGAGGGCCTCAGTGTTAACCCCCCTCCCGGCAACCAGCACATTCCACGATTCTCTGGGGCTTGCATGCTACACGGGGGCTGATTAATAACCACAATCCAGGAAAACACTGACCATGCAAATGGCTTCATCCTAGAGAATCCCCAGAATCCCCGTCCCGGGTCCCTCTGAGGAGGCAGCTCCTCCCTATCCTGGAGCTACTTCCTCGACAGACAGGCCAGGCATTACTGGCCACCCTGGGATCTGAATGCTGTCCTCTGCAAGGCAGCGCAGGGGTGACAGGTACCATGATGAGACGCTGTGCCAGGCGAGTACGGGCCAGGAAGTAGATGACTCGCAGTCTTTTGGGGAGCCGCAGGTTTCGGAAGGAAGATGGTTGCAGTGTGATGGTGTGTGGTGTGGACGGCCGTACAGCTAGCTGCCTCTCATAGCGTGCTGGCCTCCCCACAGGCTTGGCTGAGGGCAGGCAGGATTCGGGGGGCAGACGCTTGTTCAGGTCCGCTAGCTGTCGAGGGTACAATGATCAGGCCCCAAGCTGTTCAGAGGCTGCCTGCATCCGAGTGCTGCCTCTGCCTGGGGCCACACTCTCACTCAGAAGCTGTCTCACGAGAGCAGCCACCAAGTAAGAGAGTGGGTAGGTCCCACCCACTCAGCCACTCTTGCCTCCATCCGCCGAATGTCGATTGACAGGACAGTGGTGAAGAACAGCATCTGGAGGAAGAAGTCAGACACCAGGCCCACAACAGCGAAGAGGCAGAACTCCTGGAATGACAACACACGAGAGCCACTGTGGCTACATGGCTGCAGAAAGCAGATCCCTCAGAATTAGCAGAGCACAGCAAAAACAAAGGAAAATATTCTTCAGCAACTCCTCTGGAGACTAGGAGGGCAGGCTAGCAGCTCACTAGGGGGCAGCACGGAGCTGCATACCTTTCTCCACAGTGGACTGAGAGGGTGCTGTTCTAGAAAATTCTAGTCCCGTGAGAAAGGCGTAAGGGCCTGATCCAACCCAGAAAACTTTAAGCACACTAGCATGCTCCCTAAAAGCCCTTCTCCACAGGCCTTGGTCTGCTCATGGGCCTTTCTGGCCAGTGACCACTGAAATCAGGTGAATTCTACCCTAACACGGCAAAGTAGGGATTTGCATCCTAGGCCTAGCTAAGGGGCAGAACTTGCTCAGAGTTAGCTTTTCTTGCCCTGCCCTTGTTTGAGACCCATGGCATAGCAACTTGGATTCTATTAAAAGCCTGAGTGAGATAACAGGACACACACACACACACACAGTTGGCTGCCAAGAGGTAAAGTAAAGCCTTGGGGCCTTACCTGGATGGCAGGCACAAGGGTGAAGTAGCCAATAAGGATGATGCCCAATTCAGTTGCCATGTTCTTCATGATGGACCAGCTCTCACTGCTTAAGCCTGCCGGGCAAAAGCAGAGCATGGGTCAGTGAGGACCTACCTGCTTTAAAGTCTGCACCTGACCTTGTAGTCCTCAGAAGGACACAAGCATGAAGAGGGTCCAGCCTCTGGACAGTCACTCCACTCAATGGCCAGACTCTAGGAGTCACTACCATCACATAGTTGCTACAGAGGCAGGGTGGGGTGCAGCAGAATGCTCTGGCCATCAAAACAAAGGAAAACCAGGGTGACGAGGTGAGAAAACCCAGGAAGAAAGCCCAGTGCCACCCACTGTAACCACATCCACTCCTGAGCATCCAGCGCACAGGCCAGAGCAATGGAGGATGTAACTGGCTCTTCCTCACGCTGTCCCCAGGGTCATGCTACTATAGCTGTCTTAGGAACAAGTCTCTGCATGTGCAGTGTGTATGAGCTTACGAGAGACTCTGCCTCATCTCTTCACAACCCCACACCCAGCACAGGATGGGACCAGGCACACAAGTCCATCAGAGGTGGGGAAATGAACGCACCGCCAGTTCTGTGTTCCTCACAGAATGGGCCCAGGATAAAGTGCCTTGAGATTGACCTCCTCTTAGCAGGGAATGGTGGTACACACCTTTAATCTCAGCACTCAAGAGGCAGGGGCAGGAGGATCTCTATGAGTTTGAGGCCAGCCTGGCCTACATAGCAAGTTCCAGGTCAGCCAAGGCTACACAGTGAGACTCTGTCAGGGGATGGGTGGGAAGGCTGTTACTGGCTGGCTAGCTTTCTTACTGACACATGGGTCAGGACCAAGTACACTGTAAGAACTAGATGGTTCCTTGGGACACAGAAGGAACCTGACAGGCTGGCCAGTTACATACTAGGCTGAAGGTCAAAGCAGGGCAGGTTTTTTGGTAGGGTTGTGTGATGCATATGTATGCAAGCATGTATAGAGGTCAGAGGTCACACCAGGTATTGTTCTGCAGGAGCCATCTACTTTGTATTTTGAGACAGAGTCTCTCACTGGCCCAAGACTCAC
>CABHPQ010001440.1:40910-52041 GCA_902168405.1 Peromyscus aztecus | reverse complement strand
GGGGGGGGGGGGTGCGCACACCTTTAATCCAGATCACATGACAGACAGATCTCTGTGTGTTCAAGGATACAGCCAGCATGGAGACACACACCTTTAATCTCAATACCAACCATAGAAGACCTGGAGGTCTGTACAGACAGGCGGTGATGAGGAGGTCATGTGGTTGGGTTTACAACCAATGAGAAGGCAGAACAGAAAGTCAATAAAAAGACAGACACACAGGAAGTAGGTCTCTTTCTGAGGCAGTGAAGGGTAAGAAGGCGGTTTTAAGTCTCAGCTCTCAGCTACTGCTCTGACCTCTTGGGCTTTTAACTCTGCATTTGGCTCTGTGTTTCTTATTTAATAAGACCCTTACACCTACAAGGGGTTGAACTCGGGGCCTCACACCTGTGCAGCAAGCACTTTACTGAGCCATCACCACAGCCCTGAACGGCAGGCTTAGAGAGCTCCTCCTCTCCCTGGACGTAGATAGAGAGGCCAGCCCACCACCCCAGCGTTATTACCTTGTGCGATCCGAAGCTTCACCTCCAGGTCCACTGGGGTCGACACCACTGACTTGGTGAGCACCAGCACATTCTCTAGCCCAATAACCACCACCAGGTATGGGAAGATCTCACTGGGGACAGAGGAGGAGACAGGAAGGGGATGGCTCTTACCAAGCTTGAGCCCTGCAAGGCTGTGGGGCTTCCAGCCTGTAGCAGAGGCCGCCAAGTGGCCCCTGCAGCACAGGGCAGAGGCCCCCTAATGTACCTCCACATCCAGCAGGGCTTCTTGTCAACACAGCTTTTAGCTCTGAGGCAGGTTCCAAGGCTTTGCCAAGGAGCCAGTTACCATCCCTGTCTCCTCTACCCAGTGGAGACGGGGGCTGGAAGAGGCCCCCTGGGAACGTCCCTGCCCCACTGCCAGACACAGCTTTCTTAACCCCTCCTACACTGGACTCCAATGGCTGATGGAATGACCCTACACTAGGACCCTACACTGGCTACTCCAGGCCAAGATACTGAACTAAACGGGAGGGATGAGCTGGTCTCATCCCTAAGCTTTGCTGAGACGCTGTCTGGAGAAGAGGAACGCTCCCACAGGGCATCTGGCTGAGCCTCACCCACCCAAGTGAAGTTCTGAAAGTGGCTCAGAGAAGGAAGCAGGCAGTCCAGGACAAGGAGCCAAACATGAGAGACACAAAGTAGCTTTTCTGCACTGCGAGCTGCTGCTGACTAGTGCCCCAGGCCTTGGCTCTGATATCTAGCACAGGGGAGAAAGCGGCCTGAGAAGCCAAGGTCAGGGCCAGGCCAGGCAGCCGGCTGGTAAGCAGGCAGGCCAGCCACAGAGACCAGAGCCGAAGGACAAGGGCAGGGAAGGACTCCGGACTAAGATTTTCAGAGGAATGAGGGGAAAGATGTCAGTGAAGAAGGCGGCAAACAGTATGTCCCCATATACTGGCACCACGGACTGAAACTTACTGTGGGCATTTAAATCTTTAAAAGGAAAATCTTTATGTTCATTTACACACTCATGCACACACATTCTCTCCTTCTATAATGAGGATTCTAAAGACTGAGCTCAGGTACTCAGGCTTGGTGGGAAGTGCCTTCCCTGCAGAGCCACCTTGCCAGTCCTCTTTCCATAGTGAAGAAGACACCTATGCTTCTGTATCTCACACTCCCTGGACACAAGCCATTAGAAAGCAGTGTGAGGGGCTGGGGAGATGGTTCAGCAGTTAAGAGTGCTTGCTGCCCTTGCTTACTGAGTTCAGTTCCCAGCACTTACATCCCACAACTCACAACCCCCGCAACTCCAGCTCTGGGGGCTCTGATGCCCTCTTCTGGCCTCTGTGGGCACCCGAACTCATGTGCACATTTTTCTATCCCCCAACATATTAAAAACAATAAAAATAAATCTAAAAACTTGGGAGGCAGAGGCAGGTGGATCTCTGTGAGTTCAAGGCCAGCCTGGTCCATAGAGTGAGTTCCAGGACAGCCAGAGCTACAAAGAGAAACCCTGTCTGGAAAAAAAAAAAAACCTAAAAAATAAAAGCACTGGGCAGTGGTGGCACACACCTTTAATCACAACACTCAGGAGACAGAGGCAGGCAGATCTCTGTGAGTTTGAGGCCAGCCTGGTCTACAGAGCGAGTTCCAGGACAGCCAGGATTGTTATAAAGAGAAACCTTGTCTCAAAAACAAACAAACAAACAAAACCAAAAAATAAATAAAAGTAATGTGCATATGGATTTAAAATCTAAACACCAACATCTATGTATACACAGATACCATATACATACAAACACAAATATTCTATACATAAAACATAATGTATATGTGTATATACATATGCATGCATATAACCACGTTTTATACATACACACACATATATATGCCATATACATACACATATGCTTAAAAAGAAAGTATACCTCTTCAATGTCAAAAATAATAAGGCAAAGACATGGGGTAACAACAAACATCTAGTCCAATGGTCACCAGTGGTCACCATCAGGCCCAGATGTGCAAGGGGCCTGATGACTCACTCTGGCCCTGTGAGACCTACCCGCCATTGAGTGTGGGTGTCAGGCCGAAGAGAGTGCAGAGCCCCACAGACATGAGCAGGGAGCTAAGCACTGTGACCACGGCTGCCAGGGCGAGGCCCCACTTGGACTTGACCATGTCGATCTTGCCTGCAGAGCAGAGAGGGCGCATCAGGGCAGCACCTCCCCCAGCCCGGGGCCCTCCTTGACTGAGCTCCTGGGAGCAGACTACACTGACAATCGAGGAAGAAAAGGACAGGTGCGGACGGACACTTCTGGTCTCATGAACACAGCGTACCTCTTGGGAGCTCTAACCCACAAAGTCTTTGCCTCAGAAGCCCCCGAGAATCTCTGGGGGAATGAAGCCCTGGTTTTAGTGACCACCAGATACATTCTACATCTTGGCTCCAAGCCACCTCTGACAGCAGGGAAGTGGGTGTCATGGAAAGCTCATTTGGAGACCTACGTGTGGAGAAGTAGATGTAGGCAAACAGGATGATGTAGGTGGTCACCAGGGGGATGAGCTCTGCGATGCCGATCTCCTCTTTGAAGTGCACATGGACCAGGTTCTCTGCTCGCAGGCTGCAGTTGGGGCTGGGGTGCAGGAGCATGAGCCGGGCACGCAGGCTGTTCAGAAACCTGTAGACAAAAAGTCCCTAGAGGGGCCAGCAGGTCTCCTCCTCCCCTTTGTGAAAGGCAGCTACTCCATGGTGTTTCAACATCTCTAGTCTCCACGGACACCAGGACGGCAAAGCTGGCAAACCTCCTTCCTGACTTATCATACAACTCCAGGTGCCAAAGGCTCAGAAGAGCACATCAGAGGCACCAAAAGCACCCTTGCCAATTGTGGGGAGCTGTGCAGTGGTTCAGACAAGACACAGCTGCACCGAGCTCAGCAGTCAGCTGAGGCACCCACCCAAGGCTTAGGAAGAAACCAAAGGAAACACCAAGCCACAGAAATTGTCAGAGCTGTCCTGAGGACCATCCTCATTCAAATGACCAGATATAGTTCTTTGGTGTAAAGAACATAAACATTTCAATAGGAAGCCTGGGGCCATGCTGGTCAGAGAAGCAACCACTCAAGTCTAAGTCCCACAGAGCAGTCAGGACCTGAGCACCTTACTTGGCATGGTAGCGCTGGAAGACCAGGGTGATGGTATAGGAGACCATCCTCTTCCTTGTATAGAGGCTCACCCCACTGTACTTCCCAGGAACACCGAACAGCAGGTCTGTGGGCAGAAACCAGCAGCAATGACATAGCAATGAGAGTCACGGGGTGGGCTGGTGGCAGGGCTACCCAGGACCCCTTCCCCACAGCTACTCCTGGAAGCCAGGGGTGGCCCGACAGACTAGCGCACCCACTGAAGGAGAGCGTGACCACACACAGGCTCTCTCCAGACCCCGAGGGCTTAGGGCACCTTTGAGTGTGGCTGATGTCTGCAGAGTTTTGGGCTCATGCTGATGGATGGTCCCAATGATGTCAGGGTCGGCATGGAATCGTTCCCAGTCATTCTGCCAGAAGTTCCCAGGGGACAGCAGCAGGCAGCCATGTTCGGGAAGTAGGCTCCGGAGTTTCTTGAGGCCTGGCAGCAAGTCTGTTACCTGAAGGCAAACTTCCTCCAGGCTCTTGGTCCCCGAGCTATGCAGAAGATGGGAGGAAGCCTCTGATGTTTCTTCCAGCACGGGGCCAACCCACTGCACTTATGGGGCATCATCTGTCATCAGGCTCCTAAATGCCTTATTTCCCCGCTGGATCCAGAAGAGCCTGATGCCTAGGGCAATGGGAAATACTTCCAAGTGCTTAACAAGACCATGCATCTGTCCAGCCCTCAGAATGCACTGGAGCCCTAAAGCCCATCTCCTTCCAGGAAAAGCAAGTGTGTAAGAGCATGCAAACTCTCCCACTAAACACCTCTGCCAATTTTAGTGGACAATCAGGAGAGGAAGAAACTTTAGGGTTTTAGTTCACCAAAATTCTTGTCAAAGCCATTAGTTAACTAAAACCTGATGGTGACAATCTGTTAAGCCAACATGTTCCAGAAGGTACCCCCAGGTAGAGCTTGCTAATCTTAGCAAAGTCCAAAGGCAGGAGCCATGGGTCAGCTGTTCCTCAGTTACCTTCCTACGGTTAGGTCCATTCACACTCACTCTGTGAGTTGTGAGGATACAGCCACAAAGAGCCCACAAAGACCCTGAGAACTGCAAAGCTGACTGGCTTGCAGTAGTTAAGACTGAGGAATATAACTCCCTTTGGTACTCGAGAGTCTGGGGTCTCTGAGAGGAGTACCTGTCTCTCAGCACGTGGTTCCGGATTTCTTCCACCAGTTGGAATGCCCGGGACAGAGGTGAACGAAACACATCTACCGCCAGAAGGTTTTTGTGCCAGGGAGACACTGATGACTTCACAAATATCTGTTGGATGTAGGCCACTGGGGCACCCACATACTGGAGAAGAAACAAGACAGGATAGAAAGGAAGCATGGGACCATGCTCAATAAGAGCTCACTGAGCAAGGGCTAATAGGAAACATACTAATGGAGCAGGTATCAGGAAAATACGGCCCCCACAAGCCAAAGCACAGTCCAGGTTCATTTTCGGATGTTTCCTGGAATAAAGCTATGCCCAAAACACCCCAGTGGTCCTCAGCTGTACCACCTACCCTATTACAACAGAGCTGTGTCTCTGCAACAAAGAGGTCTGGACTACCAGACTACCAAGCCTAAATCATTCATTGTCTGGCCCTTTATAGAGCATAGCTGGTGCCTGCACCCGACTGCAAGCTCCCAGAGGCATGGAGCTGTCATCTCACTGATACACAGGTGTTGCTCCAGAGTCACTACTCTGTAGTGTGCTTAAAAGATCAAGATCTAGCTGGGCAGTGGTGGCGCACGCCTTCAATCCCAGCACTCAGGAGGCAGAGGCAGGTGGATCTCTGTGAGCTCGAGGTCAGCCTGGTCTACAGAGTGAGTTCCAGGACAGCCAGGGCTACACAGTGAAACCTTGTCTTGAAAAACAAAACAAACAGATCAAGAAAGACTAAGTTTTTAGCTGGATATGGTGATGCCTGATAAAAATCTAACACTGAGAGGCAGAGATAGGAGGTCTGTCCCAGGTTTGAGGATCAGCCTGGTTTACATAACAAGTCCCTTGCCATCCAGACTACCTAACAACAAACTGTCTCAAAAACAGCAAACACACACAAGTTTTCAATCCCAGCTCCCCAACTCTATGGTGTTAGAAGCACATCTGACCTCCCTGAGCTACAGGTTCCTCACTGTGAAAGAAAATAGCACCACCTATCTATCCTGCAGCACCCAGATGTGTGCCTACCTCACGCACACAAGAATGTGTGTAAGCACGCACACATCTGTCCTGCTGCAGAGATGGGGTTAACCTGAGAGGCACATATGCCGCTCTCTTCTCTCCCTCATGGGCTTGGAGGTGCGACTGGCTCAGATGGCGGGAGCAGTGTGGGGCAGGACTTCAGCCTTCCAGAACCCTGCGACGTTTCTGTTTAGTGAGCTGTCTTTTCTGATTTATCTCCTAATAAATTCCTTATACCTCTTAAGCAGACTCCCTTGGATTTCTCACTATACAGTATCTCAGACTCAACTCTTTCACTAAATGTTGCACGTTTTTCTCACTAGAACCTGGTGTCTACTTCTGCACCTGGCTGGAACTGGTTACCACAGGCTCTGCTCTGAAAGCATTTCACTGACTCAACACACATTTGTCTGAGTGAAGGAAGTTTCCTCCCAGAGACCAAGAGCTCTAGAAGGAGGCTCATTTTGAAGATCATCTCCACACTTGTGAAGGACACAGCATCCTCATGGCACCATGGAGGTTCTGGCACCAGGCTTAATCCTACTGGTGTCAGACAGCCGTGACTCTGAACACACCACTCTGCCCTCACTCCAAAGGATCTGAACTACTGACCCTTCAGTCAATTTCCAGGCTAAGAGCTCACACCCTTCTAGTACTCTTCCAGCTTCTTCCCACCCTGAATCATGTGGGTCTACTCTCCTTCTTTTTCATTTCTTTCTTTTTTTTTTTTTCTTTTTCTTTTTTTCTTTTTTTTTTCAATTTTTCAAGACAAGGTATCTCTGTGTAGCCCTGGCTGTCCTGGAACTCACTGTGTAAACCAGGCTGTCCTCAAATTCAGAGATCCGCCTGCCTCTGCCTCTGCCTCCTGAATGCTGGGATGTTGGCACGCGCCGCTCCCACCACCACCCCCCCGGCCTTGGGCCAGTATTTCAACAAAAGACTAGTAGTACAATTTACAGTCTGGGATAGAGGGCCAGGGTCCTTCATCAGTTTTAGTAGTGCCCCATTCCCCACGCGTCTCCACTTTCCTTCTTGCAAGGGTATGCTAGAGCACCATCATTCTTTCCATGGGAAGGCAGCAGCACGGCTTTCTATGTGCGTGACGTGTATCTGTTTCGTAGGAGAGGTTCTTACTACGTAGCTTTGGCTGGCCTCAGATCTGTAATTCTCCTGCCTTAGCCTCCTGAGTGCTGGTATTACATGGGTGTGGCACCATGCCCAGCCTTCCACCACATTTCTTTAGGAATATGTTGTTATCTCATCTGCCCTAGACAACTTTCTCCTTTGACGCTCCACCAATTCTGGGTAACCCACAGCTCCTGTACTTTCCTTCATCTGCTGGCAGCCTTTGCAGGCAAACCAAGCTGATGGGCCCCCTGTATAGACTCATTCTTCAGTTTACCTGGGTCCCTCAGCTGGATGGCTCTTGACTCCTATCTACCAACTTCTATCTGAACCTTCCAAGAAGGTGCTCCACATTCTTCTAGTTTTTTCAAGATTTTGGCCCAGTCATTAAATATATCAAGTCATCATCTAATGTGACCTTAAGTTCCCTCTCTGGACATTAATATTCTCTCATAGTGGCAGCTATCCACAATCCCTAGACTGATTTGGAAGCTTCCAGAAGCAGACCTGGAAACCATTAGTTCATCTGGATGGTACAAGAAACAGGGAGGGAGGCAGCCAGCCAAGGGTGTATTGAGCAAGTGACCTAACAGAGCCTGAGCAGGTAGAACTGAGACTCCATTCTGCTCCTACAGACACTGAGTAAAGGGCTGTTCTGAGGTCAGGGATTCTCCAGCACCACAGGCCTCTTTGCCAGAGATCCTCTGAGCAGGGAGATGCAATGTTGGTGAGAAGGCAGCCGTAAAACAGTAGTGAAGATGAGGTGTGGCCCATCCATTGTACAGTGCGCCCATTCAGTGGAGATGAGTTCTCTTAATAACCCTACCTGATGTCCAAGTGAGAAACAGGTATGGAAGCAGATAAAGAATAGTGCCAGCCGGGCGTTGGTGGCGCACGCCTTTAATCCCAGCACTCGGGAGGCAGAGGCAGGCGGATCTCTGTGAGTTCGAGGCCAGCCTGGGCTACCGAGTGAGCTCCAGGAAAGGCGCAAAGCTACACAGAGAAACCCTGTCTCGAAAAACCAAAAAGAAAAAAAAAAAAAGAATAGTGCCCTACATGTGTGACAGCAGATGCAAAAGTATTCAAGGGACCCAGGTCTCCCTGAACAAATAAAGACTCTTGACTAGATGGAGACAGCGGCAGGTAGCCTTCTAACATGACCCCCAATAAGCCACGTCTTCTGGGGCTCATGACCTTGTGCAATCCTGCCCCCTTAAGAAAATGCTAGATCTACTGATTTATTTCTGACAGGGAGTACAGACAAAGTGATGCTATCTTTGAATTTAGGTTACTGAACACTACAACAATTCCCCATCTTTTGGTACCAACACCTGTTGAAACAAGACATCATGTTAGCTATTCTGGAAAGGGCATTTAGGCAATACTCAGAAAGCAACTAAGAGGCCTGCAAGAAATCTGCAGCCAGTCAGCCATGTGAGTGAGTGTGGAAACAGATTCCTCTGAGTTGAATTCTGAGCTATGGAAGCCTGGGCTGACAGCTGGACTGCAGTGTTGTGAAAGACCCTGAGCTAAATACCTAGATAAGAGAACCAAGGTCAGGATAGCTAATGGACAAGTCTAAGGTCACACAGCTGATAAGGAGCAGATCCAGATTAAACTCCCAGCTGCCTGACCCCCAAGTTTATTTCCTCCTCTATAGCCAACCTGCTCAGATAATGCCATACAATCTTGATGTGGGGGAAAAAGCCATAAGCAGTATGGGAGAAGACCTGGGGTCCTGGAGACCAATGGCATCTCTGGCCACCACTGTTCATAGCATGAGGTCTCTGCCTAGATCTTCTCTGTGTCCAGGCTTAGGCAGCCGCCACAAACTCTACAATATTAGCCTTGGGAGCGCATGGGACAAGACTATACGCCTCTGGGAACCTGTTAGATTGGTCTGTATAAGGGCCTGGTGAGGACTGTGGTGAAGGCAATCCCACTGCCCTAAACAGTAAGTTCAGATTACCAAGAAAGCTGCTCTATGGTAGGCATTCAAGTCTTGGAATCCTCAGGTTTCCTCTTCTTTAAAACTCATTTTCTATTTTCACTTTAGTTCTTCCTTCATAAGTAAATAGAGCTACCTAGACTCAAATTTCAGTGCCACCACCCCTGGCTGTGTGCTACCGATGAGGGTCTATAGGCTCTCCAAGACTCCAGGTCTTCCTTACTGCTTAGGGAAATGGAATAAACCACCCAGCCCAAATCAGGTCCCTGTGAAGGCCAATCAAAATAACAGATGCGAATCAAATCTAGCAAAGCATCAGAATTATGAAAACTGGATTTGGCATCCCAGGCAATTTCAACTCAGCCTTCTAGCCCTTACAAGTTCATTAAGACTGATTTCGTTCCCACCATTTTTACTGTTGTTCTTTTTAAAAAGCAAACAGTTTTTAAGTGTATGAATGTTTCATCTGCATGTAGGCGTGTGGACCAAATACAAGCCTAATGCCTTTGGAGATCAAAAGAGGGTATCTGATGCCCTGGAACTGAAGTTCTAGAATCCAAACCTGATTCTGATTACCTAAGAGTGGTAAGTGCTCTTAATTGCTGAGCTTTCTCTCTAGCCCATGCTATTCCTCTTAAGGGAATGGCTTCTACTATCTGGTCCATATTATTCTCTAAGGGCATTAATGGCTTCTACTATCTAGTCTCTGTTAGTCCCTCTAAGGGAATTAATGGCTTCCACTATCTAGTCCATGTTATTCTCTAAGAGCATTAATGGCTTCCACTATCCACTCTTGAACCCAAGAGCCCAGAAACAACTTGGGCCCACCAACCTTCTCACTTACAATGCTCAAAATAAAGTACCAGGCACATTCATTGTCTCTGAAATAATCCTGCTCTTTACTTACTCAACAGGAGCTCTTTCTTGAGCGTCTGCGGTGTGTGAAACATTGGTATTTATGTGAATCGGAGTGAATGTAACTCAAGAGTATGGGGGCAAGCACAGAGGAGCAGCAGGATCCACATGTGCAAACAACAGGCTTCCCAAAGAAAGAGCCACTGAGCTGAGGGCAAGGCTTACAAGCAGTCCAAGCATACAAACCTTCCCTTTTCTCCTCTCTGCTCAGGCTAGCCAGACCTGATCTAGTGTGACAGCCCCAAACATCTGCTGAATGTTAACAGTGGGCCAGGTACTGCACCAAGTCTGCATCCTCTCATTTAATCCTTGACAATGTGTAACACGGGAAAATTATCACCCTTGTTTCATGAACATGGGAACGAAGGCACAAAAGTCATCTGGCCAAGGCCACGCACTGGGAAATACAAATCTCTACTGTTTCTGCTTTGTTTTTCTTTCTCTGTAACCACAGCCCTCTGCCCAGAAGGAACTGGCCCTTGCCAATCCTACAAAGCCATAGGTCACACTAAGTCTAATACAGAGTGGGCTGAACTCAGAGCAAGGACCTGGCAAGGATGATTAGATTCTGTGTGGGGGCTGGAGAGATGGCTTAGTGGTCACGGGCACTTGCTGCTCTTTCAGCTCCCAAACTCCTATAACTCTAGCTCTGGGCGATCTGACGCCTTCTTCTGGTGACGCAGGCAGGCAGGCAGGCAGGCAGGCACACACAAACGCTCCTGCCTCTCTGCTTCCTGTCACATGAGAAGAACAGGCTCCTCCACCACTCTGCTTCTACCATGATGTTCTGCCTCATCTCAGACCCAAAGCAGAAGAACCATCTAAACTTGGACTGAAACTTCTGAAAACACGGACCATGCCATGCCACCAAGTGCTTCTCTTAGCTTGTGACAGTTTTCAGACTTGTCTTGTTTTGGGTGGCCTTGAAAGTTTTGTGGAGTGCTGGTCAGGTATTTTGTAGGGTGTCCCTCAACTGGAACTGATTGATGTTTTACTCAAGTAGACTAGAGCTGTACATCCGGGAAGAAGAATCTAGAGGTAACTGCAATTCTCTTCCACCTCCATCACTTGCTTGAGGACTTTACGGTCAAGTTCTCTACTGTACATACTCTTCTCTGCCTGTGCTCTGTGGAAGGAAGTCTCTAGACACTTAAGAAGCAGAAAAGAGCCGGGCGGTGGTGGCGCACGCCTTTAATCCCAGCACTCGGGAGGCAGAGGCAGGCGGATCTCTGTGAGTTCGAGGCCAGCCTGGGCTACCAAGTGAGTTCCAGGAAAGGCGCAAAGCTACACAGATC
>CABHPQ010001440.1:22410-40810 GCA_902168405.1 Peromyscus aztecus | reverse complement strand
AAAAAAAAAAAAAAAAAAAAAAAAAAAAAAAAAAAAAAAAGAAGCAGAAAAGTTGAGTATTGTGGAACATGCCTGTATTCCAGTACTTGAGAGCCAGAAGAATCAGGAGTTCAAGACCAGCCTCAGCTACACAGCCTAAGCAACATTAAACCTTGTTTCAAAAAACAAAACAAACAAACAGAGAAAGGAATTATATGCTAACTTCTTGAGAGAGGACTATCTGCATAAGTTATTCAGAATTTTTCTGCCCAGAAATTTGCCTATTGTCCCTATGTATTTCTTTAGTCAGTTAATCAAATAGATTCAGGACAGACTTACAGGTATTTACCATTGACTTGGAGTGTACTAACATGTGTATGTAATTCAACACTCCTTCACTGTATTGCAACAACTGCTCCACACTGACCACTGAGAGCTCTTGGCCTCTGTCTTTGTGTGTGCACGTGCACGTGACTGTGTGAGTTTATGTGCTCTAGGTGTGTGAAGGTGCCCGTAGCGGCCAGAGGGTGTTGATCCTGGGACTGGAGTTAGATATGGCTCTGCACTGCCTGGTGTGGGTGTTGGAACAGACCTCAGGTCCTCTTTAAGAACAATAAGCACCCTTAACCACTGAGCCATCCCCCAGAGTCCCACCTCCACCATATCATTGAAATATATACTTCAAACCTTAAAAATCTTTGTCTTGCTGGGTGGTGGCCGCCGCCACTGCACGCCTTTAATCCCAGCAATTGGGAGGGAGAGGCAGGCAGATCTCTGTGAGTTCGAGGCCAGCCTGGTCTACAGAGTGAGTTCCAGGAGAGCCAAAGCTGTTACACGGGGAAACATTAAAAAAAAAAAAAAATCTTTGTCTTATCTCTACAACCAGGGTGCGATCTCTTCAAGGACTAGCACCTTGAGCTGTCCCCATAGCATCCTGGTTTACACCATGTGGTGGTTTAAAAGAAAATGGCCCCCAAAGGGAGTGGCACTATTAGGAGGCCTTGAAGAAAGTGTATCACTGTGGGGTGGGCTTTGAGGTCTCTTTATCTCAAGCTTCCCTCAGTGTGACAGTCAGTTGACTTCCTGTTGCCTGCAAGATGTAGCATTCTCAGCTCCAGCACCATGTCTGCCTGCACACCACCAAGCTCCCCACCATGATGACAATGGACTGAACCTCTGAAACTGTAACTGAATCATCCCAATTAAATGTTCCACTTTGTAAGAGTTGCCATGGTCATGGTATCCTTCACAGCAATAGTAACCCTAACTAAGACACCCCCAAAGCAAGAACAGAGCAAAGGAAAGAAGACAGAGGCTGTAGTTCTGTGGTGTGGATGGGTGGAGGCTGCTGCGCCTCTCCCAGTGCCCAGGCCTTCAACTTTTTCTCCAGAAACCATCATTTGTCCTGCTTGGCCAGATGATAACTTCAGCAACAAAGCAGGTGCCCTGGGGCAGAGTCTGGGAATGAACTTCTCATCCACCAGATGTGCTGCTGCACAAACTCAGGGAGATGGAGATGAGCTGGTCCAGAGAGAACAGATGTGAGAGATGGATTCCTGTACCTGGCCATGTAGCACAGAAGACATTTCCGCCCCTGCCTATGAGTTATGCGAAGGGAAGTCTTTCTTTCTTTCGTACTCTGCTTTGAGGTGAGTTTTCTGTTCTTTGTAACTGAAATGGTTCTCACACTATTGTGGGCTTCTATTTTTATCATATGTAGCCAATGTGAGTGTGGTAACTTATCACTGAGTTACATGACATTGGGCCACAGCACCAAGCCTGAGTCTCCTCCATCACTCAGGGATAGAGCTTGTAACAAAAGAACTAAATAACTATCTGACTGTTTAGACCTTAAACTGCTCTGTACACCTATTCATTGTCACCACCCAAGGCCAGTGAACGTTACTAAGGAAAGCCCACAAATGCATCTATCTATCCTGTATAAACAGGCCCACTGAATTCTACTAGTCAAAAAACATCCATAAACCAAGACTACGTGGTTGGGACCTAGGTATGTATCATCAGTTCAATACATAGTAGAACTACATTAAGCAGTTAATGATGGTAAAATATTTGCATCAAGATGATTCCATTGTGAACCGATGGCCAATTTGGGACATAGAACACAAAATAGTTTCTTTAATTAAAAAAAACAAAAACAAAAACAAAAAAAACTTTTTTTTTTTGGTTTTTCAGGACAGGGTTTCTCTGTGTTGCCCTGGTTTCCTGGCACTCTCTCTGTAGCCCAGGCTGGCCTCAAACTCACAGAGATCCGCCTGCCTCTGCCTCCCGAGTGCTGGGATTAAAGGAGTGTACCACCTCCACCTGGCTTCAAAAAACTTCTGTGTGTGTGCGTGCGTGCGCACCTGCATGAGTTTATGTGCAACACGTGTGAAGGTTCCCGCAGAGGCCAGAAAACATCAGATCCCCTGGAACTAGAGTTACAGTTGGTTGTAAAGCCACCTGATGCGCATCTAGGAACCAAACCTGCTAGGAACTCTGACCACTGAGCTATCTCTCTAGCCCAGAGCTAGATGGTCTCAGACCATGTGTCCTCTGACCATCACAGCAGAGCCCTGGTGAATAGGTGTCCTCTGACCATCACAGGCACAGTCCTGGTGAGCACAGGTGCAAACTTCTCATGGACAAAATGTGTAACTGTAACACACCTCTCTTACCAGGGATCCTAGTTCAGCAACGGGGAGTCAAACTCCTAAGGAGTGAGCTGACTTAAACCAGAAAGGAAATGGGAAAATGGCGCTGTACGGTCAAGAGGTGGAGGAGAGGAGCTCTGTCCCAAGATTTGCTTTTCCTCCAAACACTCAGCAAGCCCAGCACCAACCTATGGGGCCAAAGCACAATACACGAAGGACAGGCACATAAGGACTACCATGTCCTTACAAGGTAGGTAAGATGTCCAGAGATGAGCTGGTCAAGCTCATGAGCTTCCAATAGTGAGCAGAGAAATCAGTCAGTGGGGTCCCAAGTTCGAGCCCCTTGACTGGGGAGACTTTTTTTTTTTTTCTCCATTCCTATCAGTGCTCAGCCCAGAGCTCATCCAAGTGGTAACAGTACAGTCCAGTTGGCTAAGACTAGGAGAACAATGAATTCTAATCCTGTGATGACCCTCATAAATTAAGTAACCGAGGCACTTAATTACTTTGGGCCCCAACCTTTCCTTCCTGTTTAAAAAAATAAATAAAACCTGTACTTTTTAAACCACCTGATTGGATTATGAAGATAAAAAACACCTAGCTGATCTGAGAAAATTAGGCGAACTTTGCAATCATCAGGCAGTGTTGGGGTTCTGATGATAGAACACCCTGGGGGTGCTCCACTGTTCTCATGACTATCTAGGATCAAGGAGGATCCGGCATGTCATCTGGTCCCTGCACACGGTGTGTGAACAGGCCAGGTATGAACCCAGGTTGAGCTGCACTGAGAGGACAACTGAAAACCCTCGTCTGTCTAGGGCATTCACACTTGGCATCATTCAGTGTTTTCTTTCAATAAAGGTTACTCATTACTTGTGTAACTAAATACTTCTGGTGCCTTCGTAAAGCAGGTGAGTCCATGAATTCACTAACCTGAAGCTGACCACTCTTACCGCCACTTGCAGAGTCTGCCTCCACCAATCAGCTCTCTGCTAGGGCTCTCCTCAGTGACAAGCTGAGCACCTACCCACTCTGGCTGCTCACTGGGCTCTCCTTGTTTGTGGTCAGAGTCCACAGGCGGGGGTGAGTAATCTTTCACAGGAGTAGAGAATTCCACAGGTCCCGTTCCAGGCAAGGGGAGCTTCAGCAGAGGGTAGCTGGGGAGAAGGGAGAGGAGGGAAGAGTGAGGACATCTGAGAAGCAGTGGCTGACAAGGCAACACAGGAGCCACTGTAACTCCACCTGCATCCTCTTTGCTAGGATTGTGTAAGAACATCATTTTACTAACGTAAATTTCAGAGACGAAATTCAGAAGTCACCTAGATCAGAATTTTTCAAACTTATTTTAGCCACAAAGCCTACAAGAAAGCCCAACATTAGTAACAACAGGAGGTTCTTTCGTCCCTTCCATCATGTAGATTTCAGAGATTGAACTCAAGTCATCTTGTTTAACAACAAATACTCTTTATCCACTGAGCCACCATGTCAGCCTAGTTTTGCCTATTTTTGAATACCATATAAAATAAATTATCCTGGGCTGGAGAGATGGCTCAGCAGTTAAGAACACTGACTGCTCTTCCAGAGGACCCAGGTTCAATTCCCAGCACCCACATGGCAGCTTACAACTGTCTGAAACTCCAGTTCCAAAGGATCTGACACCCTCACACAGGCATACATGCAGGCAAAAACACCAAAGCACACAAAATAGTAATAATAATAATAATAAAATCACCCTATGTATGTACTCTTTCGTGAGTGGCTCAATATATATCTTTTATATTCATCTATGTTGGTGCATGCAGAGCCACTCATTTTTATGGATACATATTAGAGCTGGGGATGTAAGTCAGTCGTAGAGTGCTTGCCTTGCATGTCTAAGGCCTTATGTTCAACCTCTAGCACTACAATAAAATTCCTGACGTCATAGGTATGTACTAATCCATTGAATAAATAAATACATTATAGTGCATTAGTCTCCTTCACTGTCAAGGCACACTTGGCTGTTTCTAGTGGAAACCACTGAGAATAGAGCTGTGGAGACTGGAGATCTGACTCAACAGTAAGAGATCTGCTCTTCCAGAGGAACTGAGCTCCATTCCCAGCATTCTTTTGGGTGGCTCGCATCATCTGTAACTTTAGCTCCAGAGGACTTTCTGGCTTAGTCTGGCACCCAAACAAGTGGTATACATTAATGCAGACATATACATAAAAATAAAAATTTTATAAATAAAAAATCTAGAAGTAACCTTGTTAACTACAGCTTTAAAAAGAAAAACAAATGCCTAGCGGTGGTGGTGCATGTCTTTAATCCCAGCACTTGGGAGGCAAAGGCTGGCGGATCTCTGTGAGTTCGAGGCCAGCCTGGTCTACAGAGTGAGTTCCAGGACAGGCACCAAAACTACATGGCGACACCTTGTCCCAAAAAACAAAACAAAACAAAACAAAAAACCCAAAACCAAAACAAGGTTATTACAATCACTGATTGATTGTTTTGTGATAAAACCTTCCCAAGCTGGCCCTGAACTCACTATCCTTTAGCCTCCTAGATGATGGGATTTATACCACCATGTCTGGCTGGCTAGGTTTTGTTTTTGTTTTTTTGTTTTGTGTGTGTGTGTGGTGTTGTTATTTGTGGTTCTTGAGTTTTGGTTTACACGTATGTATTTTATGATCTGCTTTTAATTTTAGTTCATAAAAGCAGAAGCCCAGGGAGAAGGTAAATTAATAATAATAATAATAATAATGAGGAGGAGAAGGAGGAGGAGGATGGAACCTCTTACATAAGACTTTTAATATGTGCTAGGAACTATTTTTTTATTTTTGTTTTTTGAGACAGGGTTTCTCTGTGTAGTTTTGGTGCCTGTCCTGGATCTTGCTCTGTAGTCCAGGCTGGCCTCGAACTCACAGAGATCCGCCTGGCTCTGCCTCCTGAGTGCTGGGATTAGAGGTGTGTGCCACTGCCACCCGGCTGGAACTATTTTTTTCAAAAGATTTATTTTTATTTTATGTATATGCATGTTTTTTTTTGCCAGCATGTATGTCCATGCACCATACAAACACAGTGCCTGCAGAAGCCAAAAGAAGGCATTGGAGCTTCTGGAACTAGAGTTATGGGTGATGCTTATCTGCCATGTGTGTGTGGGAACCGAACCTGGATCCTCTGGAAGAGCAGCACGTTCTCCTAACTGTAGAGCCATCTCTCCACCCCTTGTGCCTGGAATCACTCTAAGCATTTTAAGTGTATTAGCCATGTGAATACTTCTCCACAGGAGGTAAGCGCCATCTCCATCCCTCTATTTATTGATAAGACAAAGAATGATCAAGTATCTGGCTGAATGACGGTCACCCAGCTAAGTCAACCAAACCCAACCCAAGTAGTGAGCTTCAAAATGGTACTTCAAATGGAACCAGAGACTAACACAACATGAAAGCATCTTTGGGGCTGAGTGTGCTAGCACATGCTTGTAATCCCAGTACCTGGGAGAGGATCATAAGTTTGAGGTCAGCCTAGGCCACAAAGTGAGTTCCAAGCCATCTTGGGCTATATAGCACAACCTTCTGTCAAAAGACTAAAGAGGAGGAGGAGAGCATCTTTGAGAGAATTCAGGTCTCCCTTCCTCTACAGTTGTTATCCTACAATCCAAGACATGTCTAGCCTGGGGGATGTGGCTGGCTAGAGCGAGCTTTCCTCGGCAGAGAACTCTGGGTGTCGTCTGCTTCTGCCTCCTTTCTGGACATGCTTCCTGACTGCCCAGTCCGAGCAGTTGGGTCACCAATAACAGGCAGCCAGTTGCCTGGTACTTTTTCTCAGTAGTCACTCTTTCAACAAATATTTGAGCATCAACTCAGCCAGACATTGTGCAAGGCACAGAGGTGCACAAGATAGACAAGAGCTCTGCTCTCAAAAGTAACATTCCAGTGGGGAGCAGAAACGGGCCAGATAGGCTTTAGAGCACATTCAGCAAGGGAGAACGAAACTTAACTCGGGGAGTAGGGAAGACCTCAAGCCACACAGGAGGGTTTATGTGCCGCAATTCAGAGCTGAGAATTAGGACCAGGTCACTCCATGCTACAGACTGCCCAAGCAACTTCCTGTTAATTACATTCCTATACTCTCCATTTACGCCCATCTGTCACCAAACCACCATAGTCCTTGGGGCTAGGCTACCCAGTCACCAATCTAATGGTCATTCTTCCAGAAGCTCCTGAACCCATTAGTCTGTCACCTGTTGGTCTCTCGTGGTGCCAGCACCCTTAGGCACCCCAGCAGACAGGGCACTTCAGCGCTGCGTCCCTCCAGCCTGAATGTTATACGCTTTGCTATCTCATGCACGGTAAACACACGCTCTGTTACTGCCTATAGGTCCTCAGAACAGGTTTTCCAAATACTGCTTCCTCTCAGTTCTAGGTGTTTTCCTACCAGGATAAGGTCACTGGGGTCAGGAGTGCCCGAGGGAAGGTCCTCGGCCCAAGGACCTGCTTACAGTACTTTGGTGTGCTGTGACTTATTTTCACCATCTCAAGGCATTTCCTAACTCCTTATTTCTTTGACGCATTGGTTTTGGTTTCTATATATCTGTGAATTCTGTTTTCTTTCTGTTACTGATCTTATTTTGGTTTTATTCCACTGTGATCAAAAGAGGCACATTTTGGAAGTTTTAAAATTAACATCTGTTTGTAGCCTAACACCTGGTCTGCTCTGTGGAGTATATGCATTCAGTTCAGTGTACTCTATGGCTATTGGGTGAAGTGCTCTGTTTACATTTACTGTTCTAGCTGTTTACAGCAGTGTTGAGCTTGTTTCCTTACTGACCTCAGCTTCTTGTTGTTTTTCATGTTTTGGCAGGTTTTTGTTTATTTTGAGGTAAGTCTCATGTAGGCTAGGCTGGCCTTGAACTTACAACATAGCCGAGGCTGCCTTAAACTCTTGATCCTCCTACCTTTACCCTGTAAATGTTGGGATTACAGGCATGTACTACCATGCCTTGCTCCTGTCTGAATGTCACATCCATTACTGAAGTAGAAGACTGAGCTGAGTCAGGAGTCGTCAGCCAGACACAGAGGAAGTAAGATGTGAAGGCAGAATTGAGAAAAGGTACCAAGCCATGTGGCTAAACATAAATAAAAATTACGGGTTAATGTAAGAGTAAGAGCTAGTCAGTAATAAGCCTGACCTAATGGCCAAGCAGTTTTAATTAATATAAGCCTCTGTGTGTTTACTTGGGTCTGAGCGGCTGCGGAACCGCAGGACCCGGGCAGGACCAGGAAAACTTCAGTTACAAATGGCACCCAATGGCTCAAGTTTCCACCTGAAACCTGAGAATATTTAATAAGCAATTCTAAATGGAGCCAAAAACAGGTTCCTGCTTCATGTCTCATGTGGGCAGCGAGACACCACAATATGCGGGCTTGAGCTACTCTATGGTGGGTTCATGGATGCACGCTTGACCTATGCCATGTTACACAGAGGTGTCTCCTAGCTGTGTGCTATGCTGCGTGATGGATGTAGTTTTTGCTAGTAAAAATAAATAAATAAATAAAAATTAAAATTAAAAAAATAGTAAAATAAATTTTGAGCTACATGCTGCTTTGATAGAGGCATAGACCCACTGCCTCCCAGAGTCTGGCAGTGAGCATGGTTCCTCCAAAAGCTGGCAGTAAACAGTTCCACCATGTTGAAAAGCTGAGTTGGACGGAGCCATCAGCCAAGGCTTCTGCTTCAGTTTAAAGCAACAGATTCACAATAAGGCAGATTTAGATGGAACAAGAATTAAATGGTTTACAGTGTGTTTAAAAATGTACGTAGGCTTGGAAGAGAGAAGAAAATAAACAGACAGTTATATAAAGAAATAGTTTTAAAAAATAAAGTCTTTAAAGAGACAGTAAAGGTAGTATAAAAAATAAGTAAAGATGGTATTACACAGAGAATCTGGATTATGTTGTCTTTGATATTTTAACTGCAGATACACATCTGATTGTAAAGGCTGCTAACTAAAGCCTATATATATATATATATATATATATATATTTTAAAGGTATCTTGACTTCAAAATTTGGATCTAAGGATATGTTGCTTTGGAAAGGAGGCTCTGCTTTTATTTCCACTGGAAGCAAGAGGCTATGGATTTGTTCCAGATTAAGATACATCAGGTCTGACCAGCCATGACCCCCTGAAAGGTCTCTGATGACACCATGGCCCAGATGATCCAACATCCAGAATGGTTTCAAGGCAACTGGCTCAGACAATGCAGCCTCACAGACTATTCCAGTCAGGACTTGACCATAATTCTTTTTTTTTTTTTTAAGATTTATTTATTTATTATGTATATAGAAGAGGGTACCAGATCTCATTACAGATGGTTGTGAGCCACCATGTGAGTGCTGGGAATTGAACTCAGGACCTCTGGAAGAGCAGTCAGTGCTCTCAACCTCTGAGCCATCTCTCCAGCCCTTGACCATAATTCTTAATTTTCTCAGAATCCCCATAAGAACACAGCACCCTTTATCAGCAGGAAGTAGCCTAGAACACTATGCCTACATTCCCAAAAAATGGATTACGGATGTTTGCCTTTGTTTAATTTGTTGGTTACAAATTGTTATTGGTCATAGTCAATCTCTTTCTAAAAGAAGAAAGGAGGATATGATATAGAAACATAGATATGATAGGATGAAAGGGTAGATTATTGAACCTACTTTTAAAGAGCAACAACTTGTTTAAAATGTTTTACACTGGTATAAATTTTAGTTTATTAATACAAATTTAAAGTTAATTTTGTTGTACTATATGTATATTTCTATTCTTGTTTAAGGTATTATGTGTATACAACTCATTTAAAATTGTAATATATCATTAAGAAATAGATTAATAGTTAATCATCTATGACACTCAAACTTATAGTCATGTTAGTTTAGTTTTCTAGGTATACATAGATATATTTCAGATAGATATGTAGTTTTCAAACACTTCAAAGACCTCCAGAATATGGTATTTAAAATGTTTTAAAAATTTAGACTTTCTGGACAATGAGACACGTCTGCTTCTGGCAGCACCGATTCAAAGAGAAAGATTGGCGTCAAAGACACTCCATATGGAGTTTATCTTTTCTTGGCAAAAATAGCCATTTGGGCAAGAAACTGTTCTTGCCTGGACTGCCTGACAAAATGTTGTATCAACTGGACATGCAGGACCCATAGGAAGGTGACCACTGAACTCTGCAAGGCAAGATGGTTCTTCAGGTTCCTACTTTGTAGAAGAAACTGCCAGACATTCTACAGGACACAGAGAGAAGTGACTGAGAGACTCTAGGCCTATGGGCCAATGATGGATGCCCCAACATTGCAAAGGAACTTTGGATGACTGTCCAGGCAGGCAGCTGTCTCTGTCATTTCCAGAATTTTGGAAGTTGCTTACAACGCATTTCCTGTTTACTTAGGTAATATTATATCCTTCTGAGGTCTCTGATGTAGTTGAATACTAGATAGTTATAATTTTCCTTGATTATGATAAAAGATAAATTAGTATAAAACTTTAGACTCACAAATATAGAATAGATGGAATATTTTCCTTAATTTTGCCAAATACAAATAGACTAGATATAACTGTAATTCTTGCTTGATTACTGTTTTGTTATATGTAATTGTACTACGTTAGAGTTAAACCCTTCCTTTTTGATTAGACAGAAAAGGGGAGGTGCTGTGGGATGTTCTGTATGCTGTGAATGTGTTGCTCTGATTGATTGATAAATAAACAGCTGATTGGCCAGTAGCCAGGCAGGACATATAGGAAGGACAAGCAGAGAGGAGAACTCTGAAAAGTGGAAGGCTGAGTCAGTAGACACCAGCCTGCCATCCAGGGAGCAGCATGTAAAGCACACAGGTAAAGTCATGGAACACGTCGCAACATATAGATTAAAAGAAATGGGCTGAGTTTAAATATAAGAGCTAGTCAGTGGTAAGCCTGAGCTAATGGCCGAGTAGTTTTAATCAATATAAGTTTCTGAGTGATTATTTTATAAGCAGCTGTGGGGTCCGTGGGGTCCGTGGGGTTTGTGAGGCTAGGCAGGACCAGAGAAAACATCAGCTACACATCTCTCCAGCCATTTGTTTTTGTTTAAGACAAGGTCTCACTGCATAGCCCTGGGATGGCCTGGAACTTGCATGCTGGTCTTGAACTTACAGAGATCTGCCTACCTCTGCCTCCCAAGTGCTGGGAATACAAATGTGCCTTTATCTGTGTGCTTTACATGCTGCTCCCTGGACGGCGGGCTGGTGTCTACTGACTCAGCCTTCCATTTCTCAGAGTTCTCCTCTCTGCTTGTCCCGCCTATATGTCCTGACTGGCTACTGACCAATCAGCTTTTTATTTATCAATCAGAGCAACACATTCACTTGTTCCCCACTTCCCAGGGGTGAACAATATAAAACCAGGAGAATAGGGCAGTGGAAGACTGGAGGGTTTTACCTTCTACTTGAGTAAATCTTACGAGATAAAGTAGTCTTTGATTTCCTACAAGTTTTGAGAGTTTTTACAGGGTTTTATGTGAGACCAGAAGAGGCTCTGGTTTTGAATGTTCAACTAACCAGTGTCATGGAACAGGTGCAGAGCTAGCCACTGGGCCTCTCCAGAGTCTAGGCTTTAGAGCAGAGGTCAGAGGTACTTTCAAACTTCAATTTCTGCCAGTCTAGCCCACCTAACTATAAGCATAGACGGGCTTATGTTACTCTGACTTTTTTTATTTGTGAAAAGAACATATAAATGTGTGTAAAAAGACAGAGGTAAGCTATTACACAGCCCACTGTGTGACCCCAAAGACAATCACAGAACAACCTGTAGGCAGAAAGGGAGAAAGGGAGTTGAGAAATACAGACCACTAGAGCTGAGATACACAGCCTCAGTTGAAGGTGTCAGTCACTCCCAAAAAGAAAAGTAAGAGGGGCTAGGTAAGAGTAGCACACGCCTTTAATCCCAGCACTCAGGAGACAGAGGTAGGCAGATCTCCAGGAGTTCAAGGCCAGCCTGGTCTACAGAGTGAGTTCCAGGACAGCCAGGGCTACACAGAGAAACTGTTTCAAAATAACAGAAAAAAACAAAAAACAAAAAACAAAACAAAACAAAAAAAAACAACACAAGCAAGAGGGAAAGGGACCAAATCTGTTCTCACACTCCTGCAGGCCTGTCATCTCAGGAGGCTTAGTATGACCTCACTGTGACAGCAACTTCCTCTCTGACCAAGTCTACCTTCCTATACCCTTTTCCCTCACCTCATAGTGCGCCCCCACATACATACCTTACCAGGGAAAGTCTCGGGCAAAGTCTCCTTCCTTGCTGGGCCACCCCTTGAGTCCCAGCAGCCTAAGCTCTAGGAAATATAAACACACCCTTTGCTACAATGCCCATTTGCTCCAGGTTTCATCAGATTTTCCCAGAGGGGAGAATAAATAGCTACTGCACTTAGAAGCAGGCAGGAGAGAATTTACCAAAGCCCATTTACAAGGCTCAGCACTCAGGCTACTGGAAGGAGTATCCTCAGGTCTTAGTCACTGACCCCAGAGCCTCAGCGCCATCTTAGAAAAGAAATCAGACCCCTGGTGCTGTCTGAGGGGAGTCTGAGTCCTGCATACACAGCTTCTCAATCCCCGATTGTTCAGTCTGATGGAGAAAGGTGCATTCCTAAGCCATCATTAGTTACCAGCCCTTCTAGTCTGGCTCTGTTCTTTTTGGAGGGGACTTTGGTGATGAAGTGGGGTAAACACAGCTCTATTGCTATAGCTCAGGTAGCTACTGGATCTGAGTAAGGATATTAAATGCAGAGGTCCTTTGGGTCTATGTTTAACAAATCTTATCTAAGGAATAAAAACCAGCAATTAAATGGAACCTGAATATCTAACACAATTACTAAAAGCTGGTGCTACCCATGCTTTGTTTCTCTAGGCAACTCAAGACTCTGACAGAAAGGGAGTTGTTTCAACTGAAAAACTTCCCAGAATAGAACAGAACATGAGATTGAGGTTTGTATGCCTAGGTCTGAGATCTCAATGAGCTCTAGTCAGAGGAGAAGAAATAAGTATGGACATCTCTATAGCATGGCTCAGACAAAGCAGCCTGTCTCCAATCCCTACAAAGCACCCTGGGAACAATGACCACAAAAGCCACTCCCAAGAGTGCATCCTGAACTATAGGGTGAAGAAACCACACTCCTACAGGCCTGACAGTGTGCCACTCTGTAAAATTAGTCCACTCAACTTTTGATTCTCAAGCTCCTCTTCTGTGAGAAACTGCTCAGGACTTCAAAACAGATCTGTACTTCCAGAGTAGAGAGACTAGCGTTTTTAGAAGGTCATCTGGTTAGCCTTTTAATGGTAGTAGTCTGTGCTATTCACGCCAAATGTGTTAACTAATATGCCAAAAGACATTCAGTTAAGGCTGCTGAGATGGCTCAGTGGGTAAAGGCACCTGCTGAAAAGATGAACTTGAGTTCCATCTACTAGACCCACACAGTGGACAGAACGTTTTCTTTTGATTTCCATACAAGCACACAAAATGGATAAACAAAAATGTAGGGAACAATTTTTAAAGAAATCCAGTTAGCCTGCCATATAATCAGGGAAGCTGCTATGGGAAAAAAAAAAAAAAAAAAAAAAAAAAAGAACCTGCTATGGTGGGAAGTAGTTCATCCTCAAAAAACATTTTTTGGGGGTGCTGGAGTGCTCAGCAGTTAAAAGCACTCACTGGCTGGGTTCAATTCCTAGCACCCACATGGCAGCTCACAACTGTCTATAACTCCAGTTCAGGAGATATGAAACCCTCACGCCAATGTACATAAAGTAAAATTAATTATTTAAAAAAAATTGGGGGGGAACACCTTTAATCTCAGTACTCGGGAGGCAGAGACAGGTGGATCTCAGTGAGTTCCTGGCCAGCCTGGCACTCACAGTGAGTTCCGGGCACAAATGGAAATAGCTCAATGCTTCCCAGTGTGTGATCCTAGGCTTAAGAACTTGTCACGGCGGCAAATTTTTAGTTTCAAAAAAGCCTGATGAAAGAAAGCCCACCAGTCTGTGTTGAACCTGCCTTCCACATGGTTCTGACGCTACTTCATGCTTGAGAACCCCTGCCTCATCCTATAAACCAGGCCTAGGAGAGTCAAACACTAAAGAGGAGACAGGCTAGTTAACCGGATCTTTTTAAATATAGCTAGGTTCTCACTGCACTCCAGTTCATCATGTGGAGTGGGTCACTGTACAGATTCCATCAAATGCAGTACAGTTCGGTAGATTTTCAACACCAATATACACTGAGTCAGAAGGAAGAGGCAGGTAAGAGAGGCCACAGGAGTGAGCACCAGAGTTCTCGTGGCCCAGTTTTCATCTTTAGCAGTGGTATGAACCAGGCATGTCACCAAACTCCTACCCACTTTGTGGACTGGAGGTATAAGTGGACCATTTCCTAGTACTGTGAGGACAAATGAGAAATTTCGTTATATTCCTGAATCACCAACATGGCACTAGGCAGGAAACTCTCACTGAATGATACTCATCTTTCTTACTGTGAATTAGAGAAGAGTCTGGGATCACTGACCACAGATCTGAACAGGAGGTTCAGTCCTGAGTCAGCCTAGTTCTAACACAGCCTTGTATACAGTAAATCTGGAAAATTTTTTTTCTTTTGGTGCTAGCAGTTGCACCTAGAGCTTTGAGCATGCCAAACCAAGCTCTACCACTGAGCTACACCCCTAACCTGGAAAACAGAATACTTTCTAGAGAAAATGATATTAAGATGGGCTCTTCACATGGCTGACAGTGTCTTATGGTTTAAGAGAACACTTTACATCAAACCCTTCATTCTACAAAAGTCATGATCAGTCAGTCTTCAGGCTTCTACAAGGCCTGTGAAAAACAGGCAAACCCCACAAGCATCCATGGCTTTTACTACAGACCTGGTCAACACAGCAGGCCCCAAGGGGTTGGAGGAAGGCTCCATGTGAACAGGAGAAATGGCAAGCGTATAGAGAAGCATGTCTCTGAAGTCAGCCTGCAGACAGCACCCAGTGAGCTGCTTAAATGCATTTCACTTCACAGTACTTGAAGGCTCTTGCTGTTAACTAACACTAAAGGGAAATGGCCACTGCTAGGAAAGAAAAAGAAAAGATTATGCCTTTCAATGACCTTGAAGTTTCTCAGAAGGAGGAAATCATCACTGGTGCTGTGAACAAATCTGCTGTATCACTCTGTTAGACCAACATGAACGAGTTTCCTTTTTCTTTAAACAATATTCTCTTACTCATTTTTATAGATTTCTCCCAGAATTCTCTAGTATGCAGCTCCAATGAGTATCCCTATTAAGTCCCCACTACATAAGAACATACAGTGTCCAAGGCTCCATCACAGTTAGGTTTGGTGAAGTCTACTGTCACACGGCACAGCTCTACCACATAGAGGGCCAATCAGAAACTTACCAGCAAGCTAAGATGCAGAGTCCTGTGAAGAGGATGATGGGGATGGGGTAGGATGCACAGAGCAGCCCATGGTTGTAGAAGGCCTGAGATATCTTCTCACGAAGCCTTTCAGTCAGGGTCATCCTCAGCTAAGTCACCTTGCTGCCATCCCGGAAAGTGACCAGTGACCATGGATCAGCCCGGAAGACGCTGGATACCAATGACAATGGACATCATCTGCAGGTACCTAACCAGAAGGGATAAAAGTAAATTAACATTAAATATTTGGGGGCTTTAAGTATGAGAGATGGCTTAGCGGTTAAGAGCGCTGACTGCTCTTCCAGAGGACATGGGTTCAATTCCCAGGACCCATAAAGCAGCTCACAACTGTCTATAACTCCAGTTCCAGGGGATCCAGCACCCTCACACAGACACACATGCAAGTAAAACACCAATACCACATACAATAAAATAAAACATTAAGTACTTGGTCCTGCACACCAGGACTGCCAATGGGAGGTGGCAGTTATGTGACTAGGGACTGGTTTCAGGATATGTAGAGTCTGAAGAAAGTCTCAATATAGGCAAATGCACACACACAGTCTTGGTACCTTTGTAAGTGGCTATAAGCTGCTATCTTGATACAAGAGCTAGCTCTCTGTAGTTACTAAGGGAGCCCATGGTAAAAACTGCAAGTTGCTCATTTATGTTGCAGTGAGAACTAGGGTTTAAGAGAAGATTAAGGTTAGCATAGCAAGGTCTAGAACACTGAGGAAGTTGGGTCTGAGATAACCAAGCCAGTCAGATAAGAGGAGGGATGGGGCTCTTGGCCAGCTCTCCACCCACACCCCTCAGAAGCAATTGAGAAACATATGTAGGACACTATTATCCTTTCACATAGTCTTGCTTCTAATGCAGCTAATCATAACAGAAAACTGTACATAAGGATGGCTTCTAATAAGCTCCTGCCTGGAAGATCACCTCAGAGCACCCCATAGAAAAGGAGCTATACACGAGGCAACAAAGAAAGACTGTAGCTACAAATGGTGGCTGTGACGGAGGTCACACTCTGTCATGGTAAAGCTACAGGCTGATCATCCAAATGTGCAAACACAGCGTAGTGTAGTAACAGCACTTGGACACCTGCAAGGCTGGAGGGTGGTAGAACTGGCCAAGGGACTAACAGTAAGTAGACAGTCAAGGTCAATAACTAATAACCTGGAGATGGGTGGGGTGGGGCTTCAACCACTCCGAAGAGAGCTGCACAGAACGGTGTACAACAGTGCATCATCTCCCTGGTTGGGCCAGGCGGACATGCATAGATCCTGTGGCCCCTCCACTGGTTCCACCCAAAGTACCCCAGAGAACTAACCAATCTCACAGCAGTTACCTTGGTCTTCATCTAGTCTTTGCCATAATCCTATAAAACTTATAAACTACAAAATTCAGTGGCTTCTTCCTCTCTTGAAAACCCTTCTCTCTTTCAAGAGTTTCTATAGCTTTTAGTTTCTCACATTTTCATCAACTTTTTATGTTTTTGTAATAATTGCTAATAACGCTTGTATCTACTTTCAAACTCCCACAAGAGTCCACCTCTTTAATTTTCACTGGCATGAGACAATGAACTTGGAGCAACTGTTTCAAGTGGATTTTTTTTGGCTGTTGAATATCCAGCATCACAGGCCACTGGGTCATAAACAATAGGGCTGTGAAAGGTCCTATCGCTCTAGATACTGAATCCCTCCCATCAGTCTAACCAAACAAGCCAAAGACCTTCCTTTCTAGCTCAGCCTTTTTCCATATTAGGATTTTTGTTCTTGTTTTTGTTTTTGCAGCTGCTAAGAATCGAACCCAGGACCTCACAAATGCTCTACTACTGAGCTACACACATCTCAGCCCCATATTGGGCATTGTAAAAGACCACTCCCCAGAGGGCATAAGCAAGCATGCCTGTATAACAGGCATTGCCCTCAGCTTCTCTGCCAAATGGGTATTTTGAACATCCTCCCTGTCCTCTTCTGCGCACAAGCTAGACTGAGAGAAATCCTTAGAAAAACCTTGGCAAAGAAATGCACAACCCCCAAACACATCCTTGAACAAAGTGATTACTAATAAAGACTGCTCAGCATGATCTGTCTTCAACAACAACAACAAAAAAACCACCCAAAAGCTTAGGACCTTGAAATGACAGTCACCAAACTCCACTCCTCCAAGGCAATAGTGTTCAGTCACAGCCTCTGTTCCTGGCCCCACAGTTGTTCCTTAGGAGCCGAAGGTAGCTGAGTCCTACTGCTCCTGCCCCAGCAGCCTATCTCCTTTTTAAAGTAACAGCAGCCCATTGGGACTCACAGGCTCCTACTAGGTCCATAGTCCTGGTTATCAGTCAAAGTGCACCGCCTTGAGTCAGGCCATAGCAGCTGGGCCTCACTGCCTGGACACTGGTTTCTGAACAGAATGGAGAAGAACTGCCTATGCACCCCACAGAGGTTGGCTCCCAAGATCCCCAGGCTGTTTTGGCTCCAGTCCTTTCTGAAGACTGGCTCATCAACTTTTTTTTCCTGTCTATAAGCCGTCCCATAATCTTCCAATAAATCCTTTTTCTTGTCCTAACTTACTTTAAGTTAATTTATGTTATTTACTATTAATCTTAAACCAATCAAATAAAATAAAAAGTTCTTATAGAAGCTAAAGTGTCTAGAATTCTCTTCTTGGTATAGTTTTCTAGTGGGATTCAAGTTTAAATTCACTTCTGTTCCATGTTGCTGTTTCCTTGGTCTGTGCTATGGGGAACTTGCTCAGACATGTGTCTTGGCTTGATTAAGCTCACTGATGACAACCCAGGCTATAAAGATGCCTCCTCAAGTGTCAAGTCCAGAAATCAGAAGCAAAAAGAGTCATATCTTAACTAACTGACAAGTCAAAAGGAATGGCCACCACTCCATCCACCTTCTTACAAGTACTAGACTAAAGGCACACACGCAGTCTCCAGTCTAGGAGCCTCAGGGTACAAAGAAGTCTCTGCAGGTCTCTTTCCTAGGGAGTGGACAGAGGCGGCAGGTGACTGCTGCTGATACAGGGAGCAAAGGGGCTCACAACAGCTCCACTTTTCAAGTGCTCATCCTCAAAAGACTGTCAACGAAGTCTCCAGCAGAGGGCCTGCTCAACAGTGGGGCATACACAGAGACCCTGAGGAAGCAACTTCTTGCTCCAGCATCCCTCTACCCCTCCCTCCTGCCCCCAAGGCAAAGCAACACAAAGTACTCCTGCCAGAGACACAATAGCAAGAGGTTCCCTGGAGACGGCTACCTTAACTAGCTGCCCAAAAATCTTCCC